>JAJSOF020000025.1:15028448-15125948 GCA_025594305.2 Periplaneta americana | reverse complement strand
TCAA
Source organism: Periplaneta americana (assembly GCA_025594305.2). Taxonomy (NCBI): domain Eukaryota; kingdom Metazoa; phylum Arthropoda; class Insecta; order Blattodea; family Blattidae; genus Periplaneta; species Periplaneta americana. The sequence goes on along the minus strand of JAJSOF020000025.1, from coordinate 15,125,944 downwards.
AATAGTTCATTACAACATGTGTCCGGAAATGCTTCATTTCCGAGTTATGGCCTTTACAACATTGAAATTCACCGGAACGTTTTTCTTTCCGCAGGTCGTTGTCATTACAGAAGACGTTCAAAATGTCCACCTCCTGCTTGAATACAGACCTCACATCGATGTCTCATTGACTTGCGAACACGATCCCAAACTCCAGGAGTATTGCGTATGTCCTCAGAACATGCCACAATTCGATTCCGAAGGGATTCCAAATCAGGCACCGGAGACGAATAAACCAATGATTTTAAATGGCCCCACAAGTAGAAATCGAGAGGGTTCAGATCAGGTGAGCGTGGAGGCCAAGCAATTGGGCCACCTCTACCTATCCATCGATCAGGAAACCTTCGATCCAAGTACCGGCGAGCCGTACGACTGAAGTGTGCGGGAGCGCCATCATGCAAGAAGTGAATGTGTTGACGATTGATCAGTGGAGTGTCTTCTAAAACATGAGGTATGGTGTTTTCCAGGAAGTTTGTGTACGCCTACCCCGTAAGCCTGTTTACAAGTACATGAGGTACAACTAATCGATCACCAATGATACCGGCCCACATGTTGAGGGAGAACCGCACCTGGTGATGAGATGGAACAGTTGCACGTCGGTTTTCATACGCCCATACATGCTGATTGTGGAAATTTATTATGCCATCTGTAAATAATAATAAGGCAGGAAAGTTCGGATTTACACCACACTGCTGCAAGAACCACTGACAGAACCTAACTCGTGCAGGGTAATCTGCTGGTGACAGGGCCTGTACGCGTTGCATATGATAAGGATACAATTGATACTCTTTCAACAGTCTCCAGACAGTCGTATGAGGAACATTGACTTGCAACGCTACCCTTCGTGTGCTGATAGAAGGAGTTATGTTCACAGCCTCCAGAATCTCCATCTCCTCCTGTACTTCTGGAATTGTAGACCTTGGTCGTCCCCTTCCCAAACCAAGAGAGTTAAATTTTCCATACTCGCACAGACGGCAATGGAGACGTACAAATGTCTTCCGATCTGGACATTGTCGCTGTGGGTACCTCTCCTGGTACAAACGACGAGCCAGCGCAGCATTGCCGTCCGCCTTACCGTACATGAAGTGTATCTCTGCCAGCTCTTGATTTGAATACATGTCGCACAGTCTAACGCCTACACAACACTGAATGTAACCTTCGCCTCGGAATGAACTGTCAGAGTACCCTCTTAATGTCTCCTTTGACGGCAACGACCTGCGGAAAGAAAAACGTTTCGGTGAATTTCAATGTTGTGAAGGCCATAACTCGGAAATAAAGCATTTCCGGACACATGTTGTAATGAACTATTTTGATTGTCTACATGTGGGAAATACATACCTGAAATTATGCCCCGTATTTTTGAAACAACCTGTATATAAATTTTGATATTTTCAATCACATCCACATTTTTAGTCATACGACGTTTCTCGATAATTTGCACGTGAATTTGGTCTGTTAACCACCTCGCAGCTGAGGGTCACGTTCTGTAATCGTCACAACGACCTCGTCACCATCATAAGCGCAGTCCGACGACCGCGATACGACATCTGATGGATTGCGCCCAGCTGCACAGAAACGTCAAGAATCCAGCAGCATCCCCTCAATCAGGACCTCTCTCTCCATTTCCCTAACGATCCAGACATCGCCGTGTTCAGGAAACAAGAAACCGATTTATTTTACAAAGCAAATCTGGTCACAAGTGGTTTCTCTTATTAAAGCAGACAGTTCCTTGTTTCAAGAACAACGAAAATTGACTTGTCCCTGTGATAGCGACGGGGATGCCTTGACATAAATTAAACTCCATAACTCAGTCGTATGCTTATTACCATTGTCGACCAAGGGCATCGCAGGCGACAGCTTTAGTGGGCAGGAGTTCTACGAATTCCTTCTTCTGATTTCTAAGCCACCTCACAATCGTTTACAGTACCGGTAGATCTAGGCCTATATACAAAAAAGGTGTTTTATACATACAAGGTTTACTTTCTCATTATTATACATACAGGACGATCCATTAAAAGCTTGCAAAAATTGAACAAGAAATAGAGAACGCTCTACAGAATATTATGAGATAGAAAACTTGGTGCTGCAAAGTCAGATTAATAAACTTAAACATGTCCTTAGCTATTACTTACTCTTTTCCATATTATCTTACTTAGTTACTTGAATTACTTTTAAAGAACCCGGAGGTTCATTACCGTCCTCACATAAGCCCGTCCTCAGTCCCTATCCTGATCAAGATTAATCCAGTCCCTACCATCATATCCCGTTTCCCTCAAATATATTTTAATATTATCCTCCCATCTACGTCTCGGTCTTCCCAAACGTCTTTTTCCCTCTGGTTAACCAACTAACACTCTATGGGGTACCTTATTTAAATCCAATTTTAATCCACTTTATTTATTACAAAAGAAAATAATTAAAATATGTCTTCATAAACCTATTGATTTTCCATCTTAAAAATTGTTTTTAGACTTTAATGTTCTTAAAATAAGATAAATTGATTATATTGTATTAATAAAATTCATACATAAAAATCGAAATAATTTTGAATTGTCTTCTCATAGTTATGAAACAAAAGGTATGAATTCTTTAAGATTGTTTGAACCAAAATGCAACACTGCTACAGTATTTAATCATAGTAGTAATTTAGGCCCAAGAATATGTAACAAATTTATATTTAAATATCCTAATCTTGTCAATTCTAACAGTTCTAGTATTAAATTAAAAAAGTTAGGTATGGATTTTATAAAAATTGAAAAATTGTAAATTTAAATTCATATATTCTTATTGCGTAGTAGACATAAGACAAATTGTATTATAGACTTCTTAATTTCAATTCAGAAATCCGCCCCTGAGCACGAGTTCTACTCTTTCAGGGGCGAAGTAAAGTTTTTCTATTTATATTATATTTAATGTTACAATTATTAGAAAAATAAATAAATAAACAAACAAACAAATAAATAAATAAATAAATAAGCAAGTAAATAAGTAAATAAATAAATAAATAAAAATAAATAAAATTTGTATTTCTGGATTCACCCATACGTGCTACATGTCCTGCCCATCTCAAACGTCTGGATTTAATTTTCCTAATTTATTACGTCAAGTGAAGAATACAATGCGCGTAGTTCTGTGTTGTGTAACTTTCTCCTCTAACTTCATTCCTCTTAGCCCCAAATATTTTCCTATGCACCTTATTCTCGAATATCCTTAACCTCTGTTCCTCTCTCAAATTGAGAGTCCAAGTTTCACAACCATATTATTATAGAAAAACTGCTAATATAACAACTGTTTTATAAATTCTAACTTTCAGCTTTTTTAAGAGCAGACTGGATGACAAAAGCTTCTCAACCGAATAATAACAGGCATTTCCCATTTTAGTTCTGAGTTTAATTTCCTCTCGAGTGACATCTATATTTGTTACTGTTGCTCCAAGATATTTGAATTTTTCCACCTTTTCAAAGCATAAATTTAATATATATATATATATATATATATATATATATATATATATATATATACGAGGCCTGTCTAAAAGTATCCGACCTTAATTTTTCCCGCGTAAAGTTGTGATTCTAAGGCAGCGCCACTGTGCATGGTGGAAGGAGGAACTGTAATGCGCATGCTTGAATTTTTCACCGCATTCGCTTGTGCCAGTCACTGGCTGGTGGTCGCCAAGTAAGGTGCTGTTCTAGGTGTTTGTCGGATTTAGTTTTCTCGCAAGATGACTGAACGAATTGAGCAAAGATACTGCATCAAATTTTGTCAAAAGCTTGATGATTCTCAAAGTCAAACAATTCGTAAGATTCAGCAGGTGTTTGGGGAAGATGCGATGGGTGTAACACAAATTAAGGAGTGGTTCAACCGATTCAAAGATGGCCGCACATCAGCGGAGAGTGAGCAGCGTTGTGGCAGGCCCCAAACTGCTCGGAGTGCAGCTGTTGTTGAGAGGGTGCGAAATTTGGTGATGGCAGATCGTCGTTTGACCTTGCGGGAGATTGCCGAAGAGGTTGGAGTGAGTAAAGATTCTGCACATGCAATTTTGCGTGATGATTTGAACATGAACCGAGTGGCTGCGAAATTCTTGCCCAAGTTGTTGTCCCCGGAACAAAAGGACCTCCGTCGTGACGTTGCACAGGACCTTCTGGACACCGCCAACACTGATCCTGGGTTTCTGAACACCGTGATAACTGGAGATGAGTCATGGGTGTACGGGTACGACCCAGGAACAAGAAGACAGTCGTCGCAATGGAAGCATCCCGAGTCTCCAAGGCCGAAGAAAGCGCGGCAGGTGCGAAGCAAAATCAAGGTGATGCTGACTGTTTTCTTTGATGTCCGTGGAATTGTGCATCACGAATACGCACCGGAAGGACAAATGGTGACAAAGGAGTACTATCACGATGTTCTCCGGCGACTCCGTGATGCAGTTCGGCGCAAAAGACCAGACATGTGGACGGCGAACAACTGGCACTTGCATCACGACAACGCCCCCGCACATTCATCCCAATTGATACACACTTTCTTGGCCAAACATGGAATTACAACCGTTCACCAACTTCCCTACTCTCCAGACCTGGTTCCTTGCGACTTCTGGTTGTTTCCAAAATTGAAGACACCACTGAAAGGATCCCATTTTGAGAGTAGAGAAGAGATAATGCGGAATGCGACGACGGAGCTGAACACCATTCCAAAAGAAGACTTCCAGAGGTGTTTCCGGCAGTGGAAGGATCGGTGGGCTAAGTGTGTGCAAGCACAAGGGGGCTACTTTGAAGGGGATTAGGGTCCCAACCCCGTCAGGTATTTGAAATATTTTTTCTGGCTAAAGGTCGGATACTTTTTAGACAGACCTAGTATGTATATATATATATATATATATATATATATATATATATATATATATATATATATATATATAATTTGAACTAGTAATGGAAATTATACGAAAACGGCTGAACGGATTTTAATAAATGGCCCCTCATTTTGAAGCTTGGAACCCAACGTTTTTCGGAAAAGTAGTAGTTTTCGGTGAAATGTCAATTTTCCTACATAATTTTCCTATTTTCCAAAATCCATCTGTTGTAAGTTTTGAGAACTAATTTTATTGACTCACGGCCGACTTGATTGAATTTCAGAACAAAAACACACACTACAATAAACAATAGGCTATTACACGAAGGCCATGACCTGCAGGATTGCCGACATATTTAGAGCTCAATTCAATTTGTTATTAAAAACTTATTCTGCAGTGTATAATTTTCTGAGTACAGCTGTGTATTGGATATTCAAATCTACGAAACTTGAGGTGGTTTGATGACATTATTACCGTTAGAAATTAAATATTATGATAGTTAATATCATGATGCGTCTATTTTTCATTAATTGTACCTACGTAATATTGATGCCATATTGGTGACATGAAAGTGAAACGTTCTGAGGTTATGTAAGTAAATGTAGAGAATTTCTTAATTTAGATCTTCATTTCTATAATTTATTGAGTGACTGCTATATATAACTACAAAACTTATGTAAGATAATAATATTGTTATTAAAAATCAAATATTTTTATACTTATTAACCCAGTGGGGTTGGGTCTTTTTCATATATTTAATGGCGGTGTAGTGTAGATATTGATATGTGTCATTGTCTTCAGTATTCGCTCGAGAGAGAGCGCAAAAATTACAGTTCCTAACGAAAGATCAGAGGTATTACTTACTGATAAAATAAGAGGCCTAGAAAATTTTGTAGTCTCCAGATCATTTCAGCAAGATCTCTTAGTAGGATAAAATGATTTTACGCTCTATTTTTCAAGTTCTACATGCAGCAGCTATACGAAAATGCTATTGTTCCAAAGCTTAGCAAACCTGACATTTTTTTAACTTTTGCCTACAATCCACAATGACCTGAAATAGCTACTGCTATCGTCCTGACATTGATACTTGCGTTTTCGCGTTAAAACTCAAAAACTGAAGTTGTATAGGTCCAAGAAAAAGTATTTGGCCTAAAAAAATCCATTGAGAGGGAGTATGTTTCATTATTATGAAAACAAATAACTATCAAAAAGACAAGTATTCTTCATTGAAAATAAATCTGAAAAATTGTTATTTGAACATCTAACGAACTTAGTTTGCAGCAGCATTTGCTGCACAAGCCACTAGTATTATTATATTTCCATTTCTTAGTATATCATACAATACCTGTGGAGTACAAATAGCTATCCCACTTACTGCTTCACTTTGGTTTCCTAAGTAATTGATTCATTTTGACTTCTCAACTGCTCTAAAGCAAAAACATATGAAGTAAATACCGTTTTCTTTGAACCTTTGTGTTGGTTGCATGGTTGTTAGCTCCGAGTGTACAGCCCGCAACGTGCTTTATGTCGCAGGGTCGGCGGTTCGACCTCCGATGCAAGCCACAGGCTCGTGGGCGCACCAACACACACATCGCCCTCGATGTGCATTCATCAACAGACAGGCCGCGAAGATTACATGCAGATTCTCTTGGGTCGCAGTTGGGGGCCTAAGCCAACTTGTTAGAATTGTTGAATATCTCTGTGTTCGATTGTTAGTAAGGAGCAAATCTCAGGTGTGTAACAAAGATCATGTATTGGATCATTATGATAAATCAATGTTAGAAATAGCCTCGATGTACAGGGACATCATTTTATTTTTACTAACATTTCTAATATTAACCTGGCTATACCTTTGGATCAACGCCGTTTACTACCCCACTTCCAGGACTGGAGTTCGATGATACTGGCGTAATGTACAAACAAATCACTTTACTAGGTATAGAAGGGAAGAACCGTAGTTCATCCATTTATGTAAACTAGGAAATATCGCGATTTTGAGTTTGATTATTTTCATTAGGTTTTTGTTTAATCAAAATACAGTACAGTATTAACAATGAGTGTTTTTACTCACGAACTGAGCTGTCCATGTGGACGTATTCATTATGCATGTATATTATACTGTCTACAGCAAATTAGCCTACAATATAGAGAATGAAGTTAAATTGAAAAATAATCTTAACATGGATTTTAAACACAGTTTTTAAAATGGTAGCCGTTCATTTCGACAGGCTTCAGTTCTAATGTGCATATTATCGCACTATAGACTATTGTACCTAATTCCAATTACCAAGTTCGTACTTCGCATCAGTAACTCATGTTGAAATAATTCTGTACCTACTCTATAAAAGAGTACCTACTTTACGTACTGTAAATTCAATCTTCACTTCTGCCCGGTCCGAAAAGATAAAATTACTCAGACATGCTATCTACTGTCCGTCCAAGTGGTTACGTCGCAGCGTCGTAGAAAGGGAGGAAATCACGTGACAGTTAATTACTTAACGAGGCCCTTTTATTTAAGTTATTTTAAACAATTGTATGGGCATAATATTACGTAGACGTCCAATTCCTAACAGAAATTAATGTTCTCAGAAAAGAGCTAAGACAGCCCAGCCACTAGCATTTACAGAGAGGCGAATATAAGCAGGTGGGGGAAACCGGGATGCGACGTAGGCAAATGGACGACAGTAACTGTGCGATAATGATTCAATATTGAAAACTCTTTCGTCACTGGATAACGCGAACATATTTTTGGAACGCACTGTTTACGCTGAACATAATGCTACTATGACTGTATATGCGGTCTTGGATCTGCGTGGAGAACGGTTGAACTTCATTAGTAGAATGGGTGGGAATGAAGTACATTAAAAAACTCAGGTACAATAAAAATTGAAGTAAAAATAAAATGATGTCCCTGTACTACAAACTAGCATTTCTTTACTTACTAATCTAAGTATAAATGTATATCCTAAAACTAGTAAATATAGATTTTTTAATTTTTAATAAATAATTTAACGACGCTATCTCAACCACTGACTTATTTAGTGTGGTAGTGTTGGTGAGATAAGGTCGAGAATTCGTAATGAATTACCTGACATTCGCCTTACTGTTGAAAAAATCTCGGCAAACCCAACCAGGGCCTGTTTCATAAAAGTTTACTATTTATTTATTTATTTTATGCTCGACCATGCCGAAATGTAGTAATTATACACCTGGTAGCAGCCCTTTAATGGACCTCATTAAAGTACACCTATTCATTAAAGTTCAGGTGTTCCACCAATCAGAAAATACCATTGTTGCAATATGAAAGCGCAAGTATCGATTATTCTCGGATATGCAATCGAAAGACAACTAGCGCGAGATTAGATAATATTAAGCTCAGTCGAAAAAAACAACACACAAATTAACATCAATTCACCGTCATCTTCCAGCCTTTCACAAAGCATATTCCCGCAAATTCATTTCACCAATTGCCGGAAAAAATCAGTATGGTCGAGCATAGAAAGTCGTATGAAACTTGACTATAATGGAAATTAAGACGCTCGTATGAAAATTATGAAACTCGCTTGCGCTCGTTTCATAAATATCCATATACACTTCTTAATTACCTTCATTATAGGCTCGTTGCATAATGTACTATTATTGCTAGTAAGGATGAAATGAATACAAGTTAATACAATGAAAGATAAACTAGCCCACTCCTGAATGAGTAAGACTCGTGCTCAGGAGGGGATTCCAATACAGACAAAATAAAATTGAGAGTGAATAAATTACACATTAAAAAGTATTAAATATCTTTAAACCCAAACTGTAAATCCAATAGTTTTTTTTTTATATTTTTGTATTAATTTGGAGAGGATTAGAGGTTAGTACGCACTAATAAATCTTGGTTATTACTAAACTAGTTTTCTGGATTGTGTTTCATGTAACTACTGGAGTTAATACATAATTACTATACTAAACTTCATGGTATTCAAATGTACCAAGTGTTTTTCGAATTTATTGGCAGCCATTGTGTATACGCTGACGAAGTATTTTAACGGTGGAAATGGGTTCTATGTACGCAAGCTCTTTCAGATGGCTCCAAAAATTCAGAAATGCGTTGAATGAACTATTTCCTAACAAATGCATAGGCCACGCAGGACCCACTCGATGACCTGCGTGTTCCCCAGACTTAAATCCACTGGATTTTTATTTGAAAGATTTCATAATAATTATGTTCATATAGCATTTTTTCAATGTTTTGATGTGTCCTGCCCTTGGTGATGTGGGTCCCACATATAGGCGTTATTATAGCATAACTTAGTTTTTATTTAGGCCTATAGCACTAGGTTTATTGCATCTATTTAATTATAGTTAGAATTAAATTTACGTTTATTTTATTTTTTTATTGCTGTAGTTATTGTAAAATTTTATTAATATAATTATTGAAATGTAATAGTGTATAATATATATATATCACTGCCACCGGGTGTATACCCATTTGTAGTGTTATAAATAAATAAATAAATAAATAAATAAATAAATAAATAAATAAATAAATAAATAAATAATAAATAAGTAAATAAGTAAATAATAAGTAAATAAATAAATAAATAAATAAATAAATAAATAAATAAATAAATAAATAAATAAATAAATAAATAAGAAAATAAATAAATGAGTAAATAAGTAAGTAAATAAATAATTAAATAAGTAAGTAAATAAGTAAATACGTAAATAAATAAGTAAATAAGTAAATAAATAAATAAGTAAATACGTAAATAAATAAGTAAATAAGTAAGTAAGTAAATATGTAAATAAGTAAATAGATAAATAAGTAAGTAAATACATAATTAAATAAGTAAGTAAATAAGTAAATAAATAAATAAGTAAATACGTAAATAAATAAGTAAATAAATAAGTAAATAAATAAATAAGTAAATAAATAAATAAGTAAATTTGTAAGTAAATAAATAAATAAGTAAATAGATAAATAAGTAAATAAATAAATGCATACATACCTACATACATACATACATACATACATACATACAAACATACATACATTCATACATACATACATACATACATACATACATACATACATACAGATTCACTCTGCATATATGTGTCTTTTATTTACGTATATATTTATTTATCCGTTTTTATTTTTTATTTTTTGTATTTATATCTGTATCTTCATATTTATATTTATGCCTTTAGCTTTTTTTCATGCCCTTGTCTCCATTTTTTTATTTTCTAAGTAACTATTTGTACTGTCTACTGTAATTAGGGCTTTGTCCTGTTATAAACAAATAAAATAAAATAACATAACAATTTTGCCGGCATGGTTTTTTTTTCAGTAGGTTATTTTACGACGCTTTATCAACATCTTTGGTTATTTAGCGTCTGAATGAGATGAAGGTGATAATGCCGGTGAAACGAGTCCGGGGTCCAGCACCGAAAGTTACCCAGCATTGCCGGCATGGTACAAGATCACAATTTACAGGGCATACATGATATGGGACACACACGCAGTACCTTTGGGAAGAAGAAAAAATTGATTTTCATGTCGAGAAGCGAGCCCATGTCCGCTGGATTTGTATCTCCTTTAGTACTTCGGTTCAAACGGACGACCTTTATCAATATATTGTATGAAGCGAAAATATCGGACTTCATAAGCTACCTATCATTGCAACATGTTCATCCGTGTCAATCAATTCTCTGACAGGTACAAAATCGGAAGGCATATTTCATTTACAGAACTAAATAATTAGTAATTAGGCTTGATGTAAATTTTGCGGAAATTAGTATCATTCATAACATTAAAGTCTATTTATAAATTCACAATCGAGTTACTGGTCAACATCTGATCTCTTATCAAACTATTGGAAACTTTGGAGACAGCCATGCATTTAGTTTCCACAACTGAAGGTTATGGTTTATAATTGTAATATACGTTACAAGAGCGGTATGTTGACGTTTTCATGGTCGAGGAAAAGATTGAAAAAGCGAAACGTAGTTGAGCTTTTTTAATTTCCGAGAACATGAAAACAAACATACCGCTCGTGTATCGTACATTATTTTGTGCGAAGATCGTTTATTACATACCTGAAAGAGGAATTTCTAATTAGTTGCAATGAAATCTCCATGTTGGTTTCTATTTAATGACGGCAACTTCGGAAAACCAAAATATCTTTCTTCAACATTGTTGCTATAAAATGTTTTCTTTGTTTACTATACTCCAGCAGGCCGTGATATACGTCTGTCTTTTTTCCCCCCCGTCTATAAATGCGAACTTAAAACAAACGGTAAGGTTATGTAATGATTTATTTTTCATTTTAATATTTTAACAATATTATTTATATAACATATTGCAATAATAACATCGGCATCTGGAATCTTGTTGATTTTTTCACGGCTTCCTTAATGTTACTTGTATCAGGAATGCAATAAGTTTCGTCGAGTAGTAGACTTTACTTAATTTTTGCAAATATTTAAAAACAATAATTAACATTGCAATTTAGGTGAAATTGCAGTGGTAATTGCATTATTACTATGTTAAACGTCTCTAAAAATAATATGTTAAGAGCCTAAAGCAGTAAAATGAATGTCGCGCTTAAGCGGTAAGAAGAGGGAAATTGTTATGTGTGTTACGTTGGGAATACTGAATGTGGTATTTCACACTTACCGCGTATTGGTTCTGTGCGGAAAACAAGCAAATACGCACGATCTCGCACAAAAATAGTTTATATGTGTTATTCATTGATATCCTAAAAGTATGTCTGAAAATAATATATATAGGATGATTCTATGACTTCGTTACAAATTTTTAAGGATGATGAAGATGATCATATGAACAATTTTCATTCAGGAACACATGTCCGAAAATGTTCCTAACTTATTGATAGTTACAAGCCTTGATATAAGTAGTCAGTGTAGTCAGCTAGCATCGAACTGAAGGCCATCTTTCTGAAGTTTGGTGCAGACTCCCTGTTCCTGCAAGCGGTGAATTCTTATACAGAGCGGTCGCTTACATTCTGTAGGTCTATCGGGCGGCTCGTGACCGGCACGAAGGCCATGCAACACGCGGAACGTCTCCTGTACCCTCAGTTCACTTCAGTCTCTCTGTAGGAGTGATTGTGTTGATGTTAGATTGCGTGTTATTCTTTTATCTTTTATATTTTGTTGTTTTAGTAGGTTATTTTACGACGCTTTATCAACAGCTTTGGTTATTTAGCGTCTGAATGAGATGAAGGTGATAATGCTGGTGAAATGAGTCCGGGGTCCAACACCGAAAGTTACCCAGCATTTGCTCATATTGGGTTGAGGGAAAACCCCGGAAAAAATCTCAACCAGATAACTTGTCCCGACCGGGAATCGAACCCGGGTCACCTGGTTTCGCGCTAACCGTTACTCCACAGGGTGGACCGTCTCATTCTTCTGATTGTGTTTGTGAAGTGTTTAGAGTTAGCTTTAGGAGTGGTCTTTTGTTGTTGCTGCTATGTGGAACGGTAACAGGAAATTTTCCTGCAAAACGTCTTTTTTACCTATCACTCTTTTTCAGATAAGTCTCTACCATGAAAATCCTTTGCTTTAATCCAAATTTCTGCGGTGCCATATGAACAAGCTAATCTAAATACTTCACTAACACAATCAGAAGAATAACACATAATCTAAAGTCAACACAACCAATCCCAAATATAAACAGTACACTAACACAATCAGAAGAATAACACGCAATCTAACGTCAACACAACCAATCCCAAATATAAACAGTACACTAACACAATCAGAAGAATGACACGCAATCTAACGTCAACATAACCACTCCTAAATATAAACACTTCACTAACACAATCAGAGGAATAACACGCAATGTAACGTCAACACAACCAACCCTAAATATAAACACTACACTGACACAATCAGAAGAATAACACGCAATCTAACGTCAACACAACTAATTTTAAATGTAAACACTACACTAACACAATCAGAAGAATAACACGCAATCTAACGTCAACACAACCAATCCTAAATATAAACACTACACTAACACAATCAGAAGAATAATACGTAATCTAACGTCAACAAAACCAATCCTAATATAAACGTTACACTAACATAATCAGAAAAATAACTCGTAATCTAACGTCAACAAAACCACTCCTAAATATAAACACTACACTAACAAAATCGGAAGAATAATACGCAATCTAACATCAACAAAACCAATTCTAAATATAAACATTACACTAACACAATCAGAAAAATAATACGCAATCTAACGTCAACACAGCCACTCCTAAATATAAACACTTCACTAACACAATCACCGAGATATCATGACATGCACTGCAGAAAACAAAATGATTTATTTTACTATGCCTTTCAATGGTACTTAGACCGGTTAGCACACAAATAACGTACTGTATTTACCAAACGTTTCCAGATACAAGTTCCTATATAAAAGATATTCATAATGATTTTCTCTACCATTCCTAAAAGTCTGTAACAAAATCATAGAATCACTTTAAAAGGAATACTCGTAGATGGAGCATTTTTCCCATACTTACAAAATATTGTACCCTCACTAACTTCTCTAGTAAAGAGTTACTATTCTGAACAGGTTCGTTAATTTAAACTTACATCAATTATTGGCTTTAAAATGTAAGTCTTATCCCTGCGGTGACTGAGTTGTCAGGCTGCTCGGGTTCGAGTCCCGGCCAGATCTGTGATTTAATGAAAAATCCATAGTGGCACTTGTGGCGGACAAGGTCGCAGTTGAGGTTTTTCTCAGGGTTCTCCCGTTTTTCTCCCATATTAGACATCTACATCATTCCGTCACCATTCCTCTCAATTTCGTCATCATTCCATAGCATTCTCCGAACGCCAGATGGCGACGCACGGAAGGGCCTGGCGTAGAGACGAGGGGATAGCCTGCTCGACCCTTAGTGTAGTCAACCGGTGTGGATTTGGGAATGCGCCTAGCTTGAGAGTTAGCGCAATAGATCGTAACAAGTCGCAGTGCTGGGCCATAGTGCCTCCTTACCGTAAACTGCATTCCACTCTATTCCAACGGGAGTCTTTAAAATTAGTAGGTACATTGTATAATCTGAAGTGGACAGTTGCTTTCCCTCTAACTAAACCCACGGAGTTCTCAATAAGCAGCGGTTCCTAACCTGTGGTCTGTGGACCCTTGAGAGTCCACGACTGACAAAAAAGCTCAACAAAAAAGATAATGGATTTTCACAATGATTTTTCCCCGTATGTTCCATTTAAATCTACCTATAAATTTCTACATCCGGATAAGACCTAGCCTTCGAGATACGATTTTTCAACTACCTGAAGTTTGGTAGAGATGACGCAACAATTAAAGGGATAGATGCCGCAGTATAGAAAATTGAATATATATTTATATAAATTCATAAATATACCTGCCTTGAAGGTTATTCAATTCAAGATTTGAGTAAATTACAATACAAAATGCATACTGAATATAAAAGAAAGACGAATGTAAACAGGGGTCAGTAGAGTGAGGAGAAACGGTTGTCCAAAAGCTCAAATCAAGAGAAGATTGGCCCTGAAAGTTCAACAAGTGATTTAGTGCTGAAAAAACCACGTACTTGCTTTTAATAAAGAATGACCAGAGAATCGGACCTGTAAATTATTTCTTATACGTTATCAAAAAATTACACAAATGAAGATCGACATATTGGAATTATGATGTAAAAGAATCTGAGCCATCTGAACTCTATGTCAGCAATCCTGTAGGTCATGGCCTTCGTGCAATAGTCTATTGTTTATTGTATGTGTGTTTTGTTTTATTCTGAAATGCAATTAATTAGTTCTCAAAACTGACGAAAGATGGATTTTGGAAAATAGGAAAAAGATGTAGGAAAATTGACATTTCACTGAAAACTACTATTTTTCTGAAAAACTTTGGGTTCCAAGCTTCAAAATGAGGGGTCATTTATTAAAATCCGTTCAGCCGTTTTCCCGTAATTTCCATTACCAGTTCAAATTATATGTAGGGTAAACTAGGATCTGTTGGACAGTCGGGGATGTTGGACACTCCGTACTTTAACGTGTTACCACGCCACTTGTGGGCACCACATTCTGCTAGAAGTCAATGACGGAAGTAGCCACGACTGGGGCTACTTCCGTCATTGACTTCTAGCAGAATGTGGTGCCCACAAGTGGCGTGGTAACACGTTAAAGTACGGAGTGTCCAACATGCCCGACTGTCCAACAGACCCTAGTTTATCCTATAGATGATTGGATCGAGTGTATAGATTGTAGAAAGTGGCTTCATGTGTCTTGCTCTCCATATGGAGACAAAATATGTTTCGATTGTGTTATGAAAAAACACGAGAGTTAAACGCCGTCAGTAAAAGGTCAATATTTTCAACTGTAACAAACTAAGTAGTCAACATTCATATTATAAATAGGTTTTTAGTAGGTTATTTTACGACGCTTTATCAACTTCTTAGGTTATTTAGCGTCTGAATGGGATGAAGGTGATAATGCCGGTGAAATGAGTCCGGGGTCCAGCACCGAAAGTTACCCAGCATTTGCTCATATTGGGTTGAGGGAAAAACCTGGAAAAAACCTCAACCGGGAATCGAACCCGGGCCACCTGGTTCCGCGGCTAGACGCGCTAAACCGTTACTCCACAGGTGTGGACTATAAATAGGTGCTTTGAGAACTTTACCTACTTGTAGCCCACTTACTTAGTCAACAGGAATATTTTCAATGAATTAGACGTGTTATATTTTCATTTACATGTGTTTTTATATTAATTTAATTCACAGCACGGCGTCTCACCCTGAACAGAATCGGCAACTCTACCGGCATACCCGGGAGAAATGCCACGAATCAAGTTCTTTATATTGTTCTTATATCCACGAAACTTTAATTTCTACATCTGTTCTGCGTACGTTTTGTAAGCCATGTTCGTAAATATGATCACATTACCCCATCCCTGGAAGCAATAGTTGGCTTAAACTAGATGAGAAAAGAAATTTACATTCACTTCTCTTTCTCTTCGAAATATTGAACTCTTCTATTCCTTCGTACCTGTCGTCTCGCTTCACTTACCTTTCTTACCACCATAATCTGAACACACGCTCTCGTCATGAAACAATACTAACAATACCATCCCATCGCACCTCCTCATACTCATTCTCTTTCACAATAGCCCTGCCAAGACTCTGGAATTCGTTACCTGCTAGCATCAGGGACTGTCGAAATAAAATTGAATTCAAACGCAAACTTACTAGGCACTTGGTCAGTAATTGATTTCTTGTAAATAGTTTCCTCAATCTATCACAACATATTTCAATATCCAATAATTTCATCACTATACAATTTTGTTATTCTAGGTTTAATTTGTAATTCAGTAAATATAAAATATTCTTTGTTTTTCTATGATAAATTATCTAACTTTAATTAGTCAGGTAATCTTTTCATAATTTGGTTTTTATTATAATTGCAATTGTAAATTTAATACTAATTGTAATTTTATTTGTAATTAAAATTGTAAATTTAATACTAATTGTAATTTTATTCTTCATATTACAGTTGGAATCTCCTGGTAGAGGGGCAGAGAAGGCCTGACGGCCTTATCTCTACCAGGTTAAATAAATAAATACTTACTTAGTTACTGGCTTTTAAGGAACCCGGAGGTTCATTGCCGCCCTCACATAAGCCCGCCATTGGTCCCTATCCTGAGCAAGATTAATCCAGTCTCTACCATCATATTCCACCTCCCTCAAATCCATTTTAATATTATCTTTCCATCTACGTCTCGGCCTCCCCAAAGGTCTTTTTCCTTCCGGCCTCCCAACTAACACTCGATATGCATTTCTGGATTCGCCAATACGTGCTACTTGTCCTGCCCATCTCAAACGTCTGGATTTAATGTTCCTAATTATGCCAGGTGAAGTATACAATGCGTGCAGCTCTGCGTTGTATAACTTTCTCCATTCTCCTGTAACTTCATCCCTCTTAGCCCCAAATATTTTCCTAAGAACCTTATTCTCAAACACCCTTAATCTCTGTTCCTCTCTCAAAGTGAGAGTCCAAGTTTCACAAACATACAGAACAACCGGTAATATAACTGTTTTATAAATTCTAACTTTCAGACATTTTGACAGAAGACTAGATGACAAAAGCTTCTCAACCGAATAATAACACGCATTTCCTATATTTATTCTGCGCTTAATTTCCTCTCGAGTGTCATTTATATTTGTTACTGTTGCTCCAAGATATTTTAATTTTTCCACCTCTTCGAAGGATAAATCTCCAACATTTATAGTTCCATTTCGTACAATATTCTCGTCACGAGACGTAATCATATACTTTGTTTTTTAGGGATTTACTTCCAACCCTATCGCTTTACTTGCTTCAACTAGAATTTCCGCGTTTTTCCCTAATCGTTTGCGTATTTTCTCCTAACTTATTCACGTTATCCGCATAGACAAGAAGCTGATGTAACTAAATAAATACTACTACTATATATTATGAAAACCAATATATGAAATATATTTTTTTAGAAGTTTCAGCCGTTTTGATCCTTTTTTGCGGCATCACTACCGGATTTGCCGTATTCATCCAGTAGATCAGAAATTGATTAAGAACGTTAGAAGAAATTTATTCTTCATTCTATTCTCTTTTAACAGCATTTAATATGACACTCCTATCGACGTGTTTGGAAGAACTAAGAGTTTCAGAATCGGACTTCTTTGACGTAGCGCGGGGAACACAATGTCCGTGTAATTAGCCATACTGCACGGTTCGAATTTGTGATAATATTTGCAACGCACTTCTCTCAAGTTATGTCTGTGAACTGCAGGCCGCCGCCTGGAGTTGCGAACTCCATCCAGCGTTTAAATCACCGGCAACGCCCGTGTAATGTCGCGGGCGGGCCCACTGAGCGCTGCCATAAGGAACACTAACATCTGACGCACGTCACTATTTAAAATAAAATTTTCATTACGACATAATAATCCAACCTCCGAGATAAAGCGACGAAGCTGGAGTTCGCATTGCAATATATTACGACGGAATGTATGGATTTTTAAACTGCCTGCGATGGGCTTGGTTCCAACGACCGCTGACCAAAACAAAGTATGCGCTCCATGCTGTGCTACAGCGTACTTAACAAGTCATACTTAAACAAGTTATTATTTTTTAGCAAATCACAGAGTGAATATGAATTCAAACGACAATCTTCCTGGAGTTGTAGAGGACACCCAACTAAAAAAATCAGAGATAAGGAAATCAATGGTCAGAAACTAGTTATATTTTACGATGAAAGAGTAATGGAACGGAGAAAAATTCTCTCCGGCGCCGGGATTTGAACCCGGGTTTTCAGCTCACGTGCTGATGCTTTATCCACTAAGCCACACCGGATACCACCCCGACGCCGGACAGAATTGTCTCTGATTGAGTTCCAACTCTTGGGTTCCCTCTAGTGGCCGTCCTCTGCACTACGCCATAGATGTCTATGAACATAGGACCGAAGTCCACACATGTGCTGAGGTGCACTCGTTATGAGTGACTAGTTGGCCGGGATCCGATGGAATAAGCGCCGTCTTAAAACACTTCGTGATTTACGCATATCATATATTATGTCAATGTACCGAAGTACATATGATATTTCAATGCAGATATTCTGCGTCATCATACGATGAAAGAGTAATGGAACGGAGAAAAATCGTATGATGACGCAGAATATCTGCATGGAAATATCATATGTACTTCGGTACATTAAAATAATATATATGATATGCGTAAATCACTTCGTGATTTAAGACGGCGCTTATTCCTTCGGATCCCGGCCAACTAGTCACTCATAACGAGTGCACCTCAGCACATGTGTGGACTTCGGTCCTATGTTCATAGACATCTATGACGTAGTGCAGAGGGCGGCCACTAGAGGGAACCCAAGAGTCGGAACTCAATCAGAGACAATTCTGTCCGGCGTCGGGGTTGTATCCGGTGTGGCTTAGTGGATAAAGCATCAGCACGTAGAGCTGAAAACCCGGGTTCAAATCCCGGCGCCGGAGAGAATTTTTCTCCGTTCCACTACTCTTTCATCGTATGATGACGCAGAATATCTGCATGGAAATATCATATGTACTTCGGTACATTGACATAATATATAGTTATATCTTGATTACACAACTTTTAACACTGTATCACTTCGGAATATGTATAATAAGAC
The DNA here is from genome assembly GCA_025594305.2 of Periplaneta americana. Classification (NCBI taxonomy): domain Eukaryota; kingdom Metazoa; phylum Arthropoda; class Insecta; order Blattodea; family Blattidae; genus Periplaneta; species Periplaneta americana. The sequence continues at coordinate 15,106,844 of JAJSOF020000025.1, read as the reverse complement.
TTACTTGTGTTAAATTTTAAAGTACCTTGTTTACATGTTTCGACCTATTTATGGGTCATCTTCAGAACTGATCGTTGTTAGTCTTGGCGCCTCTTGTTGTTTCATGTGAGGGTGAGTTCGCAGTGTAGAGTCAAAGAGTGTATGTGTTTTGAAATTGAGTTGTGTGTTGAGAATATCGTTGGGGTATGTTTTCCATTACAACGAAGAACTAAACACAATCAAATACATAGCACAAGAAAACGGATACAACCCCAACATAATAGGCAACATAATACGTAAGACAAAACATAACCACAAAAAACAGAAGAATACAACACAAACACAAGAACACAAAAAATAACATCACACTAACATACAAAAACAAAAACACATATAAAAGTGCAACCTCATTCAAGAAATTAAATTACAACATCGCATACAGAACAAATAACACTCTACAAAAATATCTCAACACACAAACAACACAAACAAACAAATACAACCACACAGGCGTATACAAACTCAATTGTAACACCTGCAACAACTTCTACATAGGACAGACAGGCAGATCATTTCAAACACGTTACAAAGAACACATCACAGCCATAACAAAATTACAAAACACCTCCACATATGCAGAACACATCACAAATGCCAACCACACCTACAGAGACATCAACACAGACATGGAAATACTGCACATCCAACCAAAAAGCCAGAAACTCAACACACTAGAACAATATGAAATATACAGACATTCGAAAACACATCCCAACGATATTCTCAACACACAACTCAATTTCAAAACACACCTACACTCTTTGACTCTACACTACGAACGCACCCACAATGGAAACAAGAGGCGCCAAGACCAACAACGACCAGTTCTGAAGATGACCCATAAATAGGTCGAAACATGTAAACAAGGTACGTTAAAATTTAACACAAGAAAGTCTTATCATACATATTCCGAAGAAACTAGTTGTTCACAAGTTACAGGTTGTTACTTATTATTTTTATTTGAAAAGTAATTTATACTTTATCACCTTCCTTTTAACTTTACTTGTAATACAATCATAATTATTTTATTAAACCATAAATAGATAACAAAAAAGAAACAAATGAATACTGTAGAATTTTACACACAAGAGGCAAAAAATTAACATATGGATGTAAATGTAAAATGAAAAAAAAAAAAACAAATTACTGCAGATTTTAACTTCCTAATCGATACTGTCTCAATACCCCATAATAATTATTAACCACTTAACCATCATAAGTATACAGGTTGAACAGTAATTATGTCATTAATTTCTAGGGGTTATTCTTTGACATATTTCAAACAAAAAAGTTTAATACAATTTTGCTCGTTTTTTTTTCTTCCTTTTCGAGATAAAAATTGTTTTATATGAAATATTTCATAGCGTATTTCGCAAAAGCCATTGATTGAGTTCCCAATATGCTCAGTCAATTTCGCATATCACTGCATTAAGATAATATATTATTGAAAGAATTTTAGTTTTGTACTTTAAATGTGCAGAAATTTGATCCAAACAAATATAACTTTTTGTTCTGCAAAAGAATTTTACAACGTTATATTTGTTCGGGTAACATTTCTACACATTTAAAAAACAAAACTAAAATTCTTAAATTCATTTATAATGAAAATAGGCCTACATATTCAGTACCATATTAGGAATTAAATCAATGGCTTTCCCGAAACACGCTATGAAGTGTTTCATATAAAACAATCAGTTGACTTCAGTTTATTGTGAGCTACTGAAGGGATTACTCATTTTTGCATAATGTAGTGCAAGGTATTAAGTTTTTTTGTAATAATCTGAGATTACTTGAGAGGAGACGGGTGAAATGTTGGTCATTTTCAATAAAAAAAATCGCATTTTTATTTTTTGTTTATTATTATTATTTTTTAAAATGAATAACTATGCTTTTATTTACATGTTGAGGAAGTTTCAGTATTCTCAGACGCTTAGAATCATAAAAACTACGCCATATTTAAATAGCAGTATCACTGAATTTGAATTCCATGCAAATTTTACAAGCTACTTACTCAAATATTTTTTCGACATATTTCGTAATGTTCAAAATGGGAAGGCTCTTACAATTTTGATGCTAGGAACATGTCATTTTTGCTGCACGCTCTATACAGATTGGATGTTAACATCTGCACCAAAATTTAAGAGACGATTCTACATGTTAAATAAAACAAAACTTTCATTACACTTTTCCTTCAATAAAGCACAGTTAAGCAGGTAAAACAATTGTCTTCACCCAATGTTTGCAGCGCTCTGTTGCGGTAATGACCAGAGGGAAATGGCTGGTTGCTATACAAGCAGATAGGTAAAAATAATCTGAACAGTTAATGTCTTGAATCTTTTTCTGCAAATTAAACCGTTTAGCCATGAATTTAAATTGAATAAAAGCGAAAATCGTTGAAATAAATCTTGTAACGCAGCACACTTCGTGTGTTACCGATAGAGTACAGCAGAGGGGGAGGGGAAGGTAAGAAGTGTAGCCCGCGCTTGCTTAGAATTATTGCAGTAGCCGAATTGTTACCAAATGCTTCATAGAAACAAAACGATTTCCTCCAAAACGGTGAATGTTAGAGAAAAAACGTATTTAGATTTTTCAAATCTCTCCTCATGACCTAATACGGATTTCATTTTGGTGCAGAGGTTATCATTCACCGTGTATGGTTAGGGAAGCATAGTAGCATTCTTTAAAATAAAAATAACACTTTTTAAATTAAAAGTAGAACATATTTAGTGCACATTAAAAATTTACATTTTAAAATATAATGTAATATATTTTGAATTTTATCTTTATTTATAGATGCAAATTTAAAATTCTAGAAACTTAAACCTTTTCTAACCATATTAGAGATGTTAAAAAAGAGCCCCTAAAACAATTTATCTGATTATAATGAAATTTATATTTAAGAATACTTAAAGCAAGGGGATAAAGTGTCTCTACATTAGAAAATAGAAATTTCGTCCATCATCCCTTTAAGGGATTGCTCATTTGCTCTAGTGTAGCATAAGCTATTCTAATTGAGAACACTGAAGGAGTAATTAATTCTTCCGTAGTGTAGTCCAAGCTATTATTATTATTATTATTATTATTATTATTATTATTATTATTATTATTATTATTATTAATTATTACTTACTTACTTATGGCTTTTAAGGAACCCGAAGGTTCATTGCCGCCCTCACATAAGCCCGCCATCGGTCCCTATCCTGAGCAAGATTAATCCAGTCTCCATCATCATATCCCACCTCCCTCAAATACATTTTAATATTATCCTCCCAACTACTTCTCGACCTCCCCAAACGTCTTATTAACTCCGGCCTCCCAACTAACAAACTATATGCATTTCTGGATTTGCCCATACGTGCTACATGCCCTGCCCATCTCAAACGTCTGCATTTAATGTTTCCAATTATGTCAGGTGTAGAATACAATGTGTGCAGTTCTCCGTTGTGTAACTTTCTCCATTCTCCTGTAACTTCATCCCTTTTAGCCCCAAATATTTTCCTAAGAACCTTATTCTCAAAAACCCTTAATCTCTGTTCCTCTCTCAAAGGGAGAGTCCAAGTTTCACAACTATAAAGAACAACCGGTAGTATAATTGTTTTATCAATTCTAACTTTCAGATTTTTTGACAGCAGACTAGATAACAAAAGCTTCTCAACCGAATAATAGCAGGCATTTCCCATATTTATTCTGCGTTTAATTTCCTCCCGAGTGTCATTTATATCTGTTACTGTTGCTCCAAGATATTTAAATTTTTACACCCCTTCGAAGGATGTCTCCAATTTTTATAGTTCCATTTCGTATAATATTCTCGTCACGAGACATAATCATATACTTTGTCTTTTCGGGATTTTCTTCCAAACCTATCTTTTTACTTGCTTCAAGTAAAATTCCCGTGTTTTCCCTAATCGTTTGTGTATTTTCTCCTAACATATTCACGTCATCCGCATAGACAAGCAGCTGATGTAACCCGTTCAATTCCAAACCCTCTCTGTTGTCCTGAACTTTCCTAATGGCATACTCTAGAGCAAAGTTAAAAAGTAAAGGTGATAGTGCATCTCCTTGCTTAGGCCGCAGTGAATTGGAAAAGCATCAGAAAGAAATTGGCCTGTACGGACTCTGCTGTAAGTTTCACTAAGACACATTTTAATTATTCGAATTAGGCTATTACTATTATTATTATTGTTGTTGTTGGTGTTGTTGTTGTTGTTCTTCTTCTTCTTCTTCTTATTATTATTATTATTATTATTATTATTATTATTATTATTATTATTCTTGTTCTTCTTACTATTATTATTACTATTATTATTATTATTATTATTATTATTATTATTATTGTTATTGTTATTATGTTCTTCATTTTGTTGTTAACTCAAGTATTGAATTTGTACCATAGTTGTTCATTTTAATGTATTAATTGTATCACTATGTCGGACTTTTATTGGCCAATGGCTGTTGTCCAGCACATAAATATCAATAAATAAATAAATTATTAGTATTATTATTATTACTATTATTATTATTATTACTATTATTATTAATATTACTACTATTATGATTATTCTTCTTCTTTTTCTTCTTCTTCTTATTATTATTACTATTATTATTATTATTATTATTATTATTATTATTATTACTATTATTATTACTATTATTACTACTATTACCTTTTTTCATTATTATCATCACTAAGAAATTGCTTTACTACAGTTCACCACTGACACCTCCTAGGTGACACTATCGACAAGACGTCGGAGTTTTAAATGATATTGATAAAACCAAAAAATGTTGACAAAGAGGGACAGCTAGCCCATTTCCCTGCTGGCTTGTAGACAAGGATAAACACAACTTCCACAGCAATGTTACATTGGACATCAATATTAGTGCCAGCACATTCACATCAGGGAGCCGGCAAGCGGGGGAGGGGGCATCTGAATAACTAATGTCAAAACTCTGCAAGTACTTCAAGTGACCTCACCTTATTATTCTTAACATTTTCTCAGAGCTCAAGAAAGTCTGGGGATCTGTCGTGCTTACCGTTAATTACTGAGGGTTGTGTAATGTTGAAATATATTTGAAGTCAGTTTATAATTACCCTGGTCTACCCTACATACATACATACATACATACATACATACATACATACATACATACATACATACATACATACATATACATACATACTGTACAGACAGGTTAGTTGGATTAGATAATATTAGCAAGGTTGTATGTATGTATTTATTCACACTGCAATGGGTATATACCCGGTGGCAATGGTAACTAATTACACTCAATAAAGACTATAATAAAGACAATTAATAAAAAATACAATTAATAATAATACTAATAAATAATAATAATAATAATAATAATAATTATTATTATTATTATTATTATTATAACAACAACAGGGAACATCCTAAATTAAATGAAGCACGATCGGTTAAAATAACATTCAAAGTAAATCTGATTTGTACCTTAAACCTAAGTTCGAACTAAAACCCACGAGTATGATATGTTCATAGCTGCACAAGTACCTTTCAACACTACACTCATTTCGCTGTCAACTCACTCACTGCACTGGAACTACGACACATTTCACTGATTCTATCCTGATCTCACTAACACTTCAAAAACATTTCACTGTTCAAAAACGTTGCACTGCCACTATAAACTATAAAGCTTCACTGACAGGAACACGTTTCACTTACTCAACACACTTCACTGACACAACACACTTCACTGACACAACATAATTCTTCATTGGTAGAACACTTCAATAACAAAATATCATTTACACCCTTTAAATACTGTGTATAATTATCGTCTATTAGTAAAGTCCTTAAGCCTATTTTAACTACATTTTTGGTTGTTGGTAAAGCCTTTAGTAAGTCTGCAGGTAAAACATTCCAGTCCATGATAGTACGATTGAGAAAAGAAAACTTTCCAGTGTCCGTCCTCTGTCTTCTTTCCCTCAGTTTATAAGAGTGGTCGTTCCTTGAAGAGTAATTTGGCGGCTGCAACCTATTTTTTATTTCTCTCCAGGCAGGCTCACCTCTGTATGTTTTGAACAGTGCGCATAATCGAATTCGCGTTCTCCTGTCCGTGAGTGTGTCACATTTTAATGGTGAATTTTTCCGACAACACTTGAGAGCCCGTTTTTTAATCTTTTCCAGTGTCTTAATATGTTCTAGTCTGTAAGGATCCCAACATGCAGCACCATATTCCATTACTGGACGTACTAGTGATTTATATAATAATAATAATAATAATAATAATAATAATAATAATAATGATTTATTTTAGCTGGCAGAGTTAAGGCCGTAAGGCCTTCTCTTCCACTCAACCAGCAAAAGTGTATATACATATGCATGAACTTACAAAGAATCCAACAATTTGATTTAGATGAGAGTTACATGTATACAAAAGTTATTTACAAATTAAACAACAAAATACTATGAACTATTAATTAAACACTGAAATAAACTGTGTAGCAGAATTAAACTAAAATACATAGAATGTTAATATATTTCAAATAATATTAGGTAATAGAAAGAGATTATTACGAGACAATTAAAATACAGCACAATCAGGATGATGTCTAAAGAAAAAAGTAACAATGTAGTCAGTGATAGTTTAAATCAGTATGATTGGAGTGAAATGCTAATAAGGTTATCTTTTAAGCTGTTCTTAAAGGTGTTTATTGTCTTGCAGCCCCTAATACTTTGTGACAAGGAATTCCATTGACGCGAGGTGGATATTGTAAAAGATGATGAATAACAAGATGTTCTATGAAGACGTATACTTAGCGTGCCACAGATAAGTGATCTGGTATTTACGTCGTGGTTAGAGTATAGATAAGAGAAACGAGACGAAAGGTAATTTGGTGTTGAAGTGTGCAGAATTCGAAAGAGTAAAGACAAAGAGTGTAAAGTTCTACGTTCTTTAAGTCGGAGCCACGAGAGACTTGCGAAGGATGGTGATATGTGATCATACCGTCGGATGTTGCACACGTATCTGACGCACATATTCTGAGCTCGCTGTAACTTGACTGACAATTCAGAACTTAGGTCACTTAACAAAACGTCACAATAATCGAAGTGCGGCGTTACTAGGGTTTGCACTAGGGTAAGTTTTAGTTGCTGGGGCAAGAAGTTTCTCAACCGACTCAAACAGTGAATGGAGGAACAGATTTTTTTTTATCGTTTCTTTAACTTGAAAATTCCAACTTAGATTATTATCAAAAAAGAAGCCAAGATTTTTTACGACAGATGAATAAGGGATTAGCGTGTTGTTAAGGGTAACAACTGAAAGATTACTGTTATTAAGGGAGTTAACTAAACGCTTATGTCCAATAATTATGGCTTGAGTCTTACTTGGATTAAGTGCGAGTCCGAAATTGGCCGCCCAAGTGGAGACAGTGGCTAGGTCACAATCTCTTTGGATTTATCAGAGCCTTTTCTTAGTACCCTCATCACAAAGTGTAACGCTCTCCATCCTTTTCCCGCTGTGTTAGACGTGGTTAGACGAGATTTGACAAACAGACGAAGAGAGAGACAGACAGACGCAGATAGATATGGACATAAAGATCAATATTTAATGATGGACAGATGGGTGGATTCTTGGATGGAAAGATGTTGTTTTCTGATGCCAGGCGTTTGACAATAAAGTCATTTGACCTCTTGCACTCCAATATTTTTCAAAGATATTATCATGACCAGCCACTGAAGCACAGATTTTGAGGTGTTCCGAATCCATTTCTTGGTTTGAGTTGCACAATGGGCAGTTAGGGGACTGATATATTCCAATTCTATGCAGGTGTTTGGCCAAACAGTCATGACCTATTGCCAATCTAAATGCAGCTACAGACGATTTTCGTGGTAAATCGGGAATTAACTGTGGATTATGATGCAGAAAGTTCCATTTTTTCCTTGAGATTGTGTTATAAAATTTTGTTTGTTGAAGTCTAAATATGTAGATTTAATAAAATACATACATACACACACATACATACATACATACATACATACATACCAGTGGCGTATACTGGTTAAAGGGTTTGGGCTACCACTGACCCTATTATTACACAAAATATATTTTAAAATCCCTATAATAAAATTCCTTACATATTTATGTGAATTCCAGACGTCTTGATTGGGACGAAAATACGTTGATGACTTCGCCCTTGAAATTACAGTTTGGCCACTTGCAAAGTTTCTGTAGAAATGACTTTTCAATGGATATTAGTGCCAAACGTTCTTGTGTATGAGTTGATCTACAGTAGGATTTTATTCTCTTCAACGCAGAAAATGTTCTTTCTACCGATGCTGACGTAGCTGGTATTGTCACAATTAATGTTGCCAATTTAAGGACTTCAGGAATAACTTGGTTCAGCTGGTTTTCATATATGGCAGATAATATTTCATGGATAGGTTTGTTCGAAAAATCAAAGACTTCTGCTGAATATATTACACTTAATTCATTTTTCAAACGTACTTGATCAAAGTGACTGTGATAGGACTGAAATAATTTGTTTAGTGCCTCATTCGGGAAGTTTTCTCTATAAGCAGAAAATTTTTGAGTATCTAGAAGATGTGTGAACTGAAGCTTTCCATAATCAGAAAACCTGTCAGTAATTTCCATGTGCATACGATCTAGTATGCTGTAGTACAGCTGCCTGTATTTCAATTCATCATCTCCTTTTCTTCGCTTTAATGGTGGTTCCATTGTATTGGCTAAAGAATTTTCATTTTCCATATTACTCCATATGGACGGAAACCCACTACGTCTGAACTCGGATATAGTATTTTTTTTTAACTTTGATACCTCTTGCAAGTAGTATGCTATGTCTAGACTTTTGTCTGAAGAATATTGTAGAGCACATCTGTATGTGCGAACACTCTAGCATAGACTTCAAGAAGAAATATATTCTGAAACTGTGTGAAAAAATTCAAATATCCTTGAGCCTTCACATTTACAGCATCATCCCAGTTTTCTTCAGAGTCATTACAAATGATATTTTTAAAGAAAGCAGTCAGTTTTTCTCTGTATTCCTTTACTGTATTTACAAGCCGAGATGTAAAATTCAATCTAGTTGGTGCTACTTTTGGAAGTTTCTTGTTCATAAATTCCTTGAGTTTTCTGATCTTTTAGGAGATGATGAGAAAAATGCAGCTAAACCCGACAGTGTTTTGAAAAAATGCGGCATTCTGGAATGGATGAAGCAGTTTGTTGCAAAACTAAATTGAGAACATGGCTGTAACAATGGACAAATAGTGCTTGAGGATACTTTTCTTGAACTTTTGTTTTTAAGCCATTAATATTTCCCGCCATAACTGAAGCACCATCGTATGTCTGTGCAATTAACTTATTGCCGACATTGTATTCTGTTATAACACCTTCCACATGCTGAAACCAAGCAGCAGCAGTTTTGTCCGAACTGACATTTGTGAATCCTATAAACCGTTCTCGAACATTGACAGTACTGTCGACGTATCTTAAAACAGTAGACAATTGACTCTGATTAGAGCAGTAACTTGTTTCATCAACAACAATGGCCACAAAAGGTTTTATGTGCTTTATCATAACCCCACTTATAGCAAATATTAAGTCATTCTGAATTGCGAGAGAAGTACCACGAAATACTGTTGAACTCTCAAGATGATTGGCCAGTAAATGGTCAAATTCACTTAAGGAACTTAAATATTCAATATAATTTCCTATATTGTCTGATTCCACATTCTCGTTATGACCCCGAAAAGCCAATTCTTGTTTTCCTAGAAAGCAGACTGCGTTAATAAGATGCAGTAAAATCTCCCGATTTTTTTTCACAAGAGCATTGTGTTGGTTGATGTGTAGAGCTTTTTGCTTATCAAGCTGTAAATCAATTCTTGTCTTCTCAAAGTTTGCAAAGTTCATGCTACTACAAATATGAGCTTTTGATTTGTCGTATTCTAGGACTGCCGTTCGAATGGAGTTCATATTAGAAAACCCCTCTTTTGACCACACATTAGTTTCGCGGCTAAATAACAAACATGGCCAGCAAAATAGTTTAGACAGTTTAAAAGTACCACACAACCAATTCCACTTACCATATGATGTTGAAGTGAAATGGCGTGTGTACTCTCGCTGTTTTTCTTGTACGTCCATGGATAAATTTAACTCAGGAGTTGGTCTTTCCATTTTCACAATTTCAACTTTCTCGTTGTATGTACGACGGTTAAAAGGCACTTTTAATAAACCTTCTACTACACAGTCATTTTCAACACAAACCTCTCCAGAAACTTGTTCTGCCATATTTTTCACAATATCACTTAATTGGGAAATTAAAAACTTAATAATTCACAATTAATATAACTCTTAGACACTCGAACAAATCACAGATTTAAAATAATGCACTGCAAGAACACAATCACATTCAATTGCTAGCGTGCTAAGCGTATTGCTGCTTCGCGCCTTCGAAGCAACCGATCACGAGAGCGGAAACTCACCCGCCTACACTGCACGATGGAAACAGAAGGGAGAGGGGGGGGGGACGGGCAGTTGTGCGACAGGACAGCGTGCGCGGTACGGTCACAGGCTACCTCACGTAGCAAGCGGTTTCTCCAGCGATGCCGCCTTGACAACTTGTTTCTTTTCGAGAGCAGAGAGCGCATATAAATCTAACAATTACTTTAATTTTAATTACTATGGTAAAACTAATAATACAAAATTATTACATTATGCTATATTATAAACTTTTTCTTTTGTAATTTCCTTGGGCTACCGCCGGTAGCCCCGGTAGTCCGCAAAATACGCCCCTGATACATACATACATACATACATACATACATACATACATACATACATACATACATACATACTGTACAGACAGGTTAGTTGGATTAGATAATATTAGCAAGATTAGACGAGATTTGACAAACAGACGGTGAGACAGACAGACGCAGATAAATATGGACATAAAGATGGATTTAATGATGGACAGATGGATGGATACTAGGATGGAAAGATGGATAGATAATAAGTATTTTGATATTTGGACGAAAAGACAAAGAAAGATAATTTTATATTTCAAGTTTGTTAACTGTTGTTTGTTGGTATGTAATCATTTATACACATAATGAACACCATTTGATAGAAACCGCAGGTCAAAGGTTTATATATATGAAATCTCTCGGACTACCAGCTACACGATGTTTGACATGGAATGTTTTGTTTGTAGATGAAGTTTCTTTTGTATTGAATTTGCACGGTTCTCATTAGACGTCTGTCTGCTGATTGTAATATGATATCCTGACTGCGTTCGTAATGGAATATCTTGCTTTATTACCATCAGCTATCAAAAGCAGGGATATCTGCCCATCTCCAGAATATAGCCATATCTGTCTATAGAGTTTCACATTTTCCCTTGACCGCTGTATACTTTATTGCGTGTAATTTCAGCTTTGTGGTAACGGTTCGATAGTAAAAACCAGCCCACTTAAGAACCATGCTGGAGGACTCCATGGGGGGTCCTAGCCGCCCCCGCTGCTTGTTTTGCGTCATATGCATTGAACTCAGCTATTTTTTACAAAAAATAAAAGTGTGTATCTACAACATACACGTAGATTTCCACCGAAAGACGATACCGACCCATGAAGTATCCATAGTGTTTGGAACCTTAGTGTGACCTTAATATGTTGTTGCTTATATAATCTACATCAACTTCTACCATTGCAGGGAATCGAAGGGCAAAGTCAACACGTGTGTTGTCAACGGCCGAACAATGTGTAATCACAAGAATTATGAAATGTTTAGTGTGGACCTTCTATATACAGAATTTGGTATTCCTGGGACATAATTATTCATCTAGAAACAAGTAATTGATTAACTAGCGGACTTACTCGTGTTAATTATATAAGTCTGTGCGGCTTACAGCTGTTTCGGTGCTTCATTACACCATCCTCAGAGCCTACTAGATCTCGGCGTCATCTCGTATTTCTCTGCCTGTTGCGTGGGTGCGTTTGATTGTTGAAAAGTGTTGAAAAAGTGGAGTCAAATAGTGTGTGTGTACGGAAATTGATCTGTGTGTTGAGAATTTGATCGGGGTGTGTTTTATTTCGTATTGTTCTAGTGTGTTGCGTTTTTGGTTCTTGGGTTGTATGTATAGGATTTCCATGTCCGCATTTATGTTATTGTATGTATGGTTAGCATTGGTTATGTGATCGGCGTATGTAGATGTATTGTGTCCTCTGGTTATTGCTTTAATGTGTTCTTTGTAGCGTGTTTGGAATGATCTGTCTGTCTGTCCAATGTAGAAATTGTCGCAACTATTAAGTACATGTGAGTTTCTATACACCTGTGTGGTCGTATTTATTTGTTTGTGTTTTCTTGTGTGTTGAGATGTCTTTGTAGTGTGTTTTCTGTTGTGTATGCTATGTTGTATTTCTGCTTTCTGAATGAAGATGCGATCTTATGTGTGCTTTTGTTTTCATATGTTAGTGTGATGTATTTCTTTTGTTCTTGTGTTTGTGTTGTGTTTTGCGTGTTTTTGTGTTTGTTAAGTTTTTGTTTTGTATTCATTATGATGTTGTCTATTATTTTTTGGTTTAACCGTTTTCTTGTGCTATGTATTTGATTGTGTTCACTTTTTCATTGTAGTGTTGTTGGTTCATGGGTATGTTCAGTAATCTGTGTACCATTGTCCTGAATGCAGCATGTTTGTGTTGTGTGGGGTGATTAGATGTGTTGTGTATGTGTGTGGTGGTGGTGGTGGTGGTTGGTTTTCTGTACATTTTGAAGGTGTGTTTGTTGTCAATTTTTGTTATGGTGATGTCTAGGAAATTTATGGAGTTGTTGTTTTCAAGTTCCAGTGTGTATTGAAGTTTTGGGTGTAATTTGTTTATGTATTGGTGTAGTTTGTGTATTTGTCTTTTGTTTCTTTTGTATAGTATGAGTATGTCGTCTACGTATCTGTGCCAGTATATTATGTTGTCTGAATATTTGTTGTGTTCATTGTTGAGTATGTATGTTTGTTCTATGGTATGTAAAAATATCTCTGCTAGATAATCAATTACTTATATTCAAGTGTTAAAAGTAGTGTACGCAAGATTCAAAATTGATCTAGAAATAGTTATATATATATATATATATATACCTAGGTAGGCCTATATACAGGGTGGGTTATAAGTCGTTTTCCCCAAACACTTCCTCATATTTAATTACATTCAATTTATATTTGAATCATCTAGATTCAAAACACTCTAGAGACCATTTTGTTCATAATTGATTTATGCCCACATATGTTCGCTAAGAATTAATTCGAATGATTTATATAGTTTGAATTAAAAAAAGTCACTAAATTTAAAGCAAAAGTTTTGTTAAAAGTCACTGTTAGATTGAAAATTTCCTCTATTTTTCCACCAGTTACTGTCAAAATTCTTCAATTTGTGAAAGTGGATATAGGGGGTTTTGAATCTATAGGATTCATTCGATTACACATTTCTTTACAGATTTCGTTCAAAATGGAGGCCCTGTTTCTCGATACACAGTTCACAACATTTAGACACTGATTTACAGATTGCAGAACATAACTCACGATTTTAATCGATTTTCACGAATGACTGTTCGATCATCTCTCCCAACTGATTCAGATCCTGCGGTTTTTGAACAAAAACATAATTTTTCAGAATACCATACATGGAAAAATCACACGACGTTTGGTCGCATGATCTGGGTGGCCATTTTATTGTGCTGGAAATGCGATTCATTGCAAGAAACTAGCAGTTATTGCATAGAGACGGAACCCAACACAATAAAACAAAACAACAACAATAACAAGACATGACATCGGAAAAACAGTTGACGAACGTACATGGCTGTCAACCCAGCACTTATTTTATTTATTTATTTATTTATTTTGCTAATAATTGTAACATAAAATATAATATAAACAGAAACATTTTAGCTCGCCCCTGTAAGAGAGAACTCGTGCTCAGGGGCGGATTCCTGAATTTAAATTAAGAAGTATATAATACAATTTGTCTTATGTCTACTACGCAATAAGATTATATAAAATTAAATTTAAAATTGTTCAATTTGTATAAAATCCATACATAACTTTTTTAATTTAATACTAGAACTATCAGAATTGACAAGATTAGGATATTGAAATAGAAATTTGATATAGGCCTATATTAAATACTATAGCAGTGTTGCATTTTGGTTCAAACAATTTTAAAGAATTTATAACTTTTGTTACATAACTATGATAATACAATTCAAAATTATTACTCCAGCTATTTGTTTATTCGAGTTATGACATCTGTTTACCTAAAAACGCTGATAAAACCGTATTCTAAACGTTGTGATTTCCTATTTCGTTACGAGCAATGAACGCAGTTCAATCCGCACCTACACTAATAAATTGAATATTATTTACGCCATCATTTAAATCAACACTAGGGTAGGGATTAGATCAGGTAGGGTAAACAAGATTTAGGAATTTTATGTTTCTAGGAACGAAAGACATTTCAACAATCCGTTGCTTATTAACTTATTATACAGAGTGATTCCAGAAGAGTTACCGGCACTTACGTAGCTTATTTCTGAAGACATTCTGAGCAAAATAATGGTAAAATAGTGTTACAAATAGAGAATTAACTATTCAGAAGTATCAAGAAAAACAAGTCATATACCGTCCATGTGTTCCTCACTTGAATGAGAGATATAATGCAATTGATTACACATGGGAGGCGAGGGGTTTGCTTTCTGGTGCTCGCGGATCGACATATAAATATACTAGACTGCTGACATTTTAAAACAATATGATGTGACATCCCAAGATATTAAAAATATTTGTTTAAATATCTTAAAGAAATCTATACGCATTTTACATAATCATTTATACAGGGCATTATTTTATTTTTACTTCAATTTTTATTGTGCCTGAGTTTTTTAATGTACTTCAATCCCACCCCTTCTACTAATGAAGTTCAACCGCCCTCCACATAGATCCAAGACTGCATATACAGTCATAGAAGCCTTACGGTCATAGTAAACAGTACGTTCCAAAAATATGTTCGCGTTTTCCAGCGACAAAAAGCTTTCAATATTGAATCATTTTCTCACGGGTACTGTCGTCCATTTGCCTACGTCGCATTCCGGTTTTCCCCACCTGCTTCTATTCGCCTCTCTGTAAAAGCTAGTGGCTGGGCTGTCTTAGCTCTTTTCTGAGAACATTTATTTCTGTTAGGAATTGGACGTGTATGTAACATTATACAACTGTTTAAAATAACTTAAATAAAAGGGCCTCGTTAAATAATTAACTGTCACGTGATTTCCCGCCTTTCTATGATCCTACGACATAACCACTTGGACGGACAGTAGATAGCATGTCTGAGTAATTTTATCTTTTCGGATCGAGCAGAAGTGAAGATTGAATTTATAGTACGTAAGATACTCTTTTACAGAGTAGGTAGAGAATTATTTCAACATGAGTTACTAGTACGAAAGACGAAACTGGTAATTGGAATTACACACATTAGAACTGAAGCCTGTATCGAAATGAACGGCCACCATTTTCAAAAATGTGTTTAAATATCCATATTATGATTATTTTTCAATTTAACTTCATTCTCTATAATGTACGCTAATGTGCTGTAGACAGTATAATATACACTGCATAATGAATACGTCCACATGGACAGCTCAGTTCGTGAGTAAAAACACTCATTGTTAATACTGTACTGTATTTTGATTAAACAAAACCTAATAAAAATTATCAAACTAAAAAGCGTGATATTTCCTAGTTTACGTAAATGGATGAACTACTTTTCTTTCCTCCTATACCTAGTGAAGTGATTTGTTTGTATATTACGCCAGTATCCTCGAACTCCAGTCGTGGAAGGGGGTAGCAACCGTTGATCCAAAGGTATAGCCAGGTCAATATTAGAAATGTTAGTAAAAATAAAATGATGTCCCTGTATAATGTTTAATTTTTAAATTTTCTAAATTGCATATTGTACTATGATTGCTACCTATTGTATTGATTTTTCTCTCTATTCCATATATGCATTTTTTTAATTGTTTTCCGGACCTATATGGTCATCTGTCATGACAGACGAATGTATTAATAATTCCTTAATTGGCCGGTATTCTGGAGGTAAAAATGTGTTGTTAATTCCTTAATTGAATCGGTCATTTGTAAAACCACATGAGTCACAGAAAATAAGTTTCGAGAAAAATAGAAAAAACTGCCTATAGTTAATGGATTTTCAGTTAGGTCTGTGAAAAGTTTACAGGAGGATCATACATTAGTACATCTGATTACAAAAGCATTCTATCTTAATTGTTGTATAGGTAGTTTTTTCTATTTTTCTCGAAACTTATTTTCTGTGACTCATGTGGTTTTACAAATGACCGATTCAATTGTTTTGTACAGATTTTTCTTTTTTAAATTTTTAACTAAAAATTACATTATTTTTATCACAACAATTGTTACAGATCAACGGCATTCTAGCAACTCTGACTCTTTACAGTTCAATTTTGCATCCTAATGTACATTCTTACAGAGTTTACAAGAATTACGTGATTTGTAACAATCGTTGTGATAAATGCGTAAGAAAAAATGTAATTTTGTAGTAAAAAATTGAAAGAAAATCTGTACGAAGCAACTATGGAATTAATAATGCATTTTTAGCTTCAGAACACTAGCCAATTAAATAAACGATATTTCTGAATAGTTCTTTCTTTAATTGTAATGTTCTTTTATCCTTAAAATTAAGAAAATAGTAATATGCGTTACCCAAGAGCGGTATGTTGAAGTTTTCATATTCGAGGAAAAGTTTGAAAAAGCAAAACGTGGTTGAGCTTTTTTAATTTCCGAGAAATGAAAGAAAACATACCGCTCGTGTATCGTACATTATTTTGTGCGAAGATCGTTTATTACATACCTGAAAGAGGAATTTCTAATTAGTTGCAATGAAATCTCCATCTTGGTTTCTGTTCAATGACGGTAAATTTGCAAAACAAAAATATCTATCTTCAACATTGTTGCTTTAAAATGTTTTCTGTGTTTACTATACTCCAGCAGGCCGTGATATACGTGTGTCTTTTTTTTCCCCAGTCTATAAATGCGAACTTAAAACAAACGGTAAGGTTATGTAATGATTTATTTTTCATTTTATTATTCTAACAATATTATTTATATAACATATTGCAGTAATAACATCGGCATCTGGAATCTTGTTAATTTTTTCACGGCTTCCTTAATGTTACTTGTATCAGGAATGCAATAAGTTTCGTGGAGTAGTAGAATTTACTTAATTTTTGCAAATATTTAAAAACAATAATTAACAGTGCAATTTATGTGAAATTGCAGTGGTAAGTTTCCAATTTATAATTATTACTATATTGAACGTCTCTAAAAATAATATGTTAAAAGTCTAAAGCAGTAAAATCAATGTCACTTAAGCGGTAAGAAGAGGGAAATTGTTATGTGTGTTACGTTGGGAATATTGAATGTGGAATTTCACACTTTCCGCGTATTGGTTTTGTGCGGAAACCAAGCAAATACGCACGATCTCGCACAAAAGATATTTTTAAAAACTTCAAATTAGTGTAACTCTGAAAATATTGAGAATAGGACCCATGTTCATATGACATTCTTTGCTCAAAATGTCTTCGGGAATATGCTCCGAAAGTGATGGTACCTCCTCGTGAATCACCCTGTATATTATATTACTTTAGTTAACATATTATAATAAAAATGTATATATCATTTGATGACTCCCGTTTACTTTCAGTGTGAAATGACATCCTTTTTTCATACCATTTTAGCGAGACCACTTTCAAATGCATTTGAATTTACAAAGCTTTGTATTTGAAAGAAAGATCTCCTTCACAATGCTGCTGAGTTGTAAAGATTGAGTTATTTGTAGAAGTTGGTTCACAGTCACTATCTTGTGAATGTAGAAGAATCACCAATAAACTGCGGAGAGCGGCTGTATATCTGTCTCTGCACGGCTTGCACATAAAGTAATCGGACACTCGATGAAGCTGTTATTAACACAATAGCCGACAAGTCACGGTCAGGAATTTCTCTCAATACAGCGATTATACTTCAGTTCCAGTTAATCACTTTTAGAGCAGTTAAAACTTTATATCTTTTGCGTGTTGTAGTGTATCCGTTTGTTGCTATGTAATCCGTGTTAGAAGGCAATACCACGCTGTGTGAAGATCTGTGGTGCAATCATGTTTGGAATGCGTCAATCATTGAATGTTTAAAGCCTGCATAGGGCCTGCACTGAAAGGATTGCCCTTATGTTTGAACCGTTTGCCATTTACTTTGAAGTCCGTGGATTCAAGCTGAACGGAGGGCATTTTATATCGAAGGATAAATTCCATGTTTATTACATTTCTTTTTCCGTTCTCATGAATACTACTATCTCTCAAAATATTGAATGTTTTTTTCTAAAAATACAACTCACATTGAGATGTTATGAACAATTTCTCATACCTCGGAAGATATTAATTTTAAGATTCATGTTCATTATACTTCTTTTTCTTTTTCGATTAATACTAAATACTACCACCAGTGCCTTGCATTACGAACGCTATGTTCGGTATAAGATTGTCGAGTAGTCTATAGCGAAGTTCGATAATCGCCAATGTTCGTTCTCCTGTCGTGTTTGTTCCATCTTGTTATAAAAATATTCGCTGTCCTCTACTCCCACCCTTCATGTTTTAACAGTATAGGCTAAGGATACTGTATGTATGTGTATGTATGTAAGAGAGAAGTTTTATATGATATTCTTTTTGAATTTGGTATTCCCAAGAAACTAGTTCGATTAATTAAAATGTGTCTCTGTGAAACGTACAGCAGAGTCCGTATAGGCCAGTTTCTGTCGGATGGGTTTCCAATTCACTGCGGGCTAAAGCAGGGAGATGCACTATCACCTCCACTTTTTAACTTTGCTCTAGAGTATGCCATTAGGAAAGTCCAGGATAACAGAGAGGGTTTGGAATTGAACGGGTTACATCAGCTGCTTGTCTATGCGGATGACGTGAATATATTAGGAGAAAATCACAAACGATTAGGGAAAACACGGGAATTTTACTTGAAGCAAGTAAAAAGATAGGTTTGGAAGTAAATTCCGAAAAGACAAAGTATATGATTATGTCTCGTGACGAGAATATTGTACGAAATGGAAATATAAAAATTGGAGATTTATCCTTCGAAGGGGTGGAAAAATTCAAATATCTTGGAGCAACAGTAACAAATATAAATGACACTCGGGAGGAAATTAAACACAGAATAAATATGGAAAATGCGTGTTATTATTCGGTTGAGAAGCTTTTATCATCCAGTCTGCTGTCAAAAAAACTGAAACTTAGAATTTATAAAACAGTTATATTACCGGTTGTTCTTTATGGTTGTGAAACTTGGACTCTCACTTTGAGAGAGGAACATAGGTTAAGGCTGTTTGAGAATAAGGTGCTTAGGAAAATATTTGGTGCTAAGAGGGATGAAGTTACAGGAGAATGGAGATAGTTACACAACTCAGAACTGCACGCATTGTATTCTTCACCTGACACAATTAGGAACATTAAATCCAGACGTTTGAGATGGGCAGGGCATGTAGCACGTATGGACGAATCCAGAAATGCATATAGAGTGTTAGTTCGAAAGTTTCTGAGGGTCCGCCAAAATGAAATATCAGCGTCAAAGGATCAGTGACACACATAAGGTTGGGAACCCTCTGAACTACTGGGGTACGTTCGTGGTTTCCAGAGCCTGTACTCAGACGCAGACTAGCGTCCACTTGGAGGCCTGAAGCTGTAACTCAACCAGGACGGCCAAGATAGCGACACACGGCAAGGTCATCAACCAGCAACTTACACCAGGATGCTAGTTTTATTTTACGTACGTTTCTCCATTTCTTTTTCCGTCATAGTTAAATGCTGGAAATCAACAACAGAGCCATCTGAAGGGCTTTATATTGTTGACATTCTGTTTATGGTTGCTAGGAGCAACGGCCATAAGACATCTCTGGGAAAATGGGCCTTGCGCAAACAGTACGACCGTTAAATAACGACACTGGACTTGTTGCGGGAGAAGGAATTAATATATATCAAAACTTTCAACATAATCGTCCAGAAACTGCGAACAAAACTGACTTCGTTTAGTTACATACTGAAAAGTTCTGTACTGAAATTCATTTCACGTTAGTCTGTCACACCATGTGTTAATCGCTTATTTAACGACGTTTTATCAATCACAAGTTCTTCTAGCGTCGATAAAATTAATGATAGTGGGATGAGACCAAGGATTCGTCATAGATTACATGACATTCGCCTAACATTTGGGAAATTCTTCAGATAAAAATTTCTGAGCTGTATGGAGGATACACCAGCACATAGAACACGTAACTCAGTTTCGGAAATTAAGCTAAGGTTGTAGTCGTAAATAAAATAGTACTAGGGGGCTTCGAAAAGTTTATTATTATTATTATTATTATTATTATTATTATTATTATTATTATTATTATTATTATTATTATTATTATTATATTAGGGCCTATAGAAGAAATGTCTGAAGAAATTGAAATAGAGAGTATGTTAAGAATGCCCTTTATCACCTACCCTGTTTAGCATCTACTTGGAGGATTTAGTGAACAACTGTTTTCAGAACATGGGAGGAGTGAAAGTAGGAGAAAGAAGAATAAAGTGCATACGATTTGTTGATGATATGCATTGTTAGCAGAAGAGGAGACGATACTAAGGGATATGCTACTGGAGCTAAATGATAGCTGTGAGCATTAAGGAATGAAGATAAATGCAAACAAGACGAAGATCATGGTTATAGAGAAAAATAGCCTAACTAGAGTAAACTTACGGATCGTAAATGGGGTAGTAGAGCAAGTGGAAAGCTTCAAATATTTTGGGTGTACTATAAGCAGTAACATGAACTGCTGCCAAAAAGTAAAAAGGAGGATAGCAATGACAAAGAAAGCTTTTAATAAAAAAATGAGCATCTTCTGCGGACCTCTGGAAAAAGAACCGAGGAAGAGACTAGTGAAGTGCTTTGTGTGGAGTGTGGCATTGTATGGGGCAGAAACATGGACATTACGACGAAATGAAGAGAAACGAATAGAAGCATTTGAAATGTATACGTGCTACATGCTCTGCCCATCTCAAACGTCTGGATTTAAAGTTCATAATTATGTCAGATGAAGAATACAATGCGTGTAGTTCTGCGTTGTGTAACTTTCTCCATTCTCCTGTAACTTCATCCCTCTTAGCCCCAAATGTTTTCCTAAGAGCCTTATTCTCAAATACCCTTAATCTCTGTTCCTCTCTCAAAGTAAAAGTCTAAGTTTCACAACCATACACAACAACCGGTAATACAACTATACAACTGTTTTATGAATTCTAACTTTCAGATTTTTTGAGAGCAGACTGGGTGACAAAAGCTTCTCAACCGAATAATAGCAGGCAGGCATTTCTCATATTTATTCTGCGTTTAATTTCCTCCCGAGTGTCATTTATATTTGTTACTGTTGCTCTAAGACACTTGAATTTTTCCACCTGTTCAAAGGATAAATTTCAAATTTTTATATTTCCATTTCGGAACAGAATGTCTATTGAAATTTAATTATTACTTACAATTGTATTTTTGATTTGTAAAATATCATGTTTTTAAGACTGATAGTAGTGTAATATTTCGTTACATTTCGACTGAACGTAAATGTCATTGTCAGTGACCTTGCGCCCAACACATACCAATACATAACTGAGTATGAGTATAAACAAAAGACTGGTTCAGCGTAAGAATTGGGCAAAGCAAATAATGATCTATTCTCATTTTCATAAAAGTTAGATTAACAAAACTAATTTTTTCTGGTAAAACTTTTCTCCCAGTTACAGAAAAAAACATTATTTGACTTTTTCCTTCAGTTATTTATGTTCTATCGCTAGCACTTTTTTTGGCAGTTTATATCTTTTAATTTTATTTATTTATTTAATTTATTTAACTACCTAACTAGTACAAATTAAAATCATGAAACAAAAATGTTTCTAGCTACTACCTGAAGAGTCAGGATCGTGTACGTTGTGGTCTTAGCCAATAATATAACGTAAAATTTACAAGGACAGTTTACTAAATACAGTAAGTAAATTGTTTGAAACCAATACATAACTCACACAAAAAAAAGAGAAGAAGAGAAAAAAAACACATTTAAGATAAATTGACAATCAGACAGAAGCCAGTGATATTCAATAAAAACATGAATACAGTCGACAGAAATAAAAGGTAAAAAAAAAAAAAAAAAAAAAAATACACACATTTGTCAATATTATATATCATGAATAATTTTATAAATTTCAAATTTCAAATTTTGAAATTGGTTTTTAATTTTATTATAAAGTCTTGGGCCGAAACTAGCACCATGTTTAAGAGCTGCACTTGTATGACATTTAGGATCAATTAATAGGAAAGTACGATATTCATGTTGATTAGATTTATGTTTTATTTCGTAGTAAGTAAGTAAACTAAGTATATTTATAAATTTCTTCAATAGTTAATACTTTAAAATCTGTATAACTTAAATATGTTGGTTTTTCACTCTGTATAAAAATAATTATATTGAAAAGACGGAGACATTCAAAGTGTTCCTAATCCACGCTTTCATACGAACTTAATGCACTGATTTTTGTTCGGTATAAAAAATAATAGGCCTACACATTTGTTAAATGTCCACGAAAGCTTTCGCTTCAGGATGGATTTCTGATAGACCATCAGTCAACTCTGAGGCGAGAGCGGTTTTCGTCTGGCTTGTGAATGTTTTATAGTTGAGTATTTACAGAGGGTCTTTTATAACGCCGGGCTTTGATATATGTCCACAGTTAAACATCGACCAGCTCAAGGAACTAGCTCAGTCCATGAAGTAATCATACCGTCAGGCTGCGAAATGTGAACTGATGCAGCATCCGGGATACTGGTTGGTTTTCAGATCAGCACAAGAAGTTATCTCTGTGGAAATAAGAGAATGAAGGCTGGTTCGAGGAATCCATCCCTTACCTCTTGTTGAAATAAGACTACATGTAAATAGCACATTCCTTGTCGCTACACAATTTTCAGTGTGTATTAAGGAAATATTTTACGGGAATATTCGTCTCGTGAATTGTGAAGTTTGGTGCGAGAAAGTGACGATAAAATTTTTGGGCTAAATGTTCCTTTTATATATATATTTTTTTCTCAAGTGTACTGTTCCCTCAATTTGATACTCTTTTTAAAATAAACTATTCATCGATCAGCACATTTAGAGCTATAAGAGACCACTTTTAAATTACGTAAACCAATACAAATACAATGTGTGACATTTAATTGGGGATTCTTAGTTTGAGCTCCTCAGAGAACAAAAAATTATTAAGTATACAGGGTGTTTCATAATTCCTATTACAAAGTTCAAGAGCTTGTAGAGGGGACTAAGTAGATTAAGTTTTGATTGGGAACTCATGTCCGGAAATGTAGGCCTATCATTTTGATGCAAAATAAGTTTGAAGATCGATTCGATTTAATATCTCCCGCTTTACAGTACGCAAACAAAATGGGCTGAGGCGACTTCTGCAGTCCCCTGATATCGTGTGTCTTCTGTTTACAATCAATTCTATTGAATCGGCTCTCACATCAATTCTAATTCAGTCATTGAGCAGTACAGGAGGAGATAGAAGAATCCAAGGTACTGCTGTCTCGTGCTGTACTACTCAACCGGGTTCGATTCCACGTCGGGGCAAGTACCTGGTTAAGGTTTTTTCCGGGGTTTTCCCTTAACCTAACATAATCAAATGCTGGGTAACTTTCGGTGCTGGACCCCGAACTCATTTCACCGACATTATTACCTTCACCTCATTCAGGCGCTAAATAACGTACTAAAATAAAAAATGTATTCTCAAGGTATTCCAATTTTATTTAATGGTGTAACATTGAAATTGCTGGATGTATTAATTTTTATAGTGTACAATATTGTCTCAGAAATTAATTCCTCACAGTGAACAGAGTTACAGAATTAAACACAAAATATTTTTCTGGCAGATTTTCCCACCAGTTTAAGGGATTAGGTACAGCTTACAGGAGTAATTTTTTATAAACAGCCTATTCAACATTTTTTTTCCTCCATTACTGTATCTTGCACAGTAATGAAAATTAGTATGTGTAAAACACTGTCCTTCTCCTATATGAAAAAAATATATTTTTACGATTTAGAAAACATTATATATATATATTTTTTTTTTTAAAAATCATAATGGTGGTAGTTCACTATGCAGTGATGAAGCGTTTTCCTCATAACTCATAAACTTGTTAACTTTTTCATCTTCTCTCTGTTTTTATTTTATTCCTGAAACTCATGTTTACAATATCACGCACTTTCAACTACATGCCTTAATAAATAATTTATTTTTTTATTTTGTGTAATAGAAAATACTGATATTTGACCATTTTTAAAATAAATTTATTTTTTATCACACAGTATATCAAAGGTACAGAAGTGATCTTGCATCATATTGTAGATATGACGTGCATAAATACACACAAAAAATTTCATCACAAATGATGGATAGTTTTTGAGTTATGAGGGAAACGCTTCATCACTGCACATTGAATTGAATTTTGAAAAAAAGATGTGAATAATTTTTTTTAAATCGTAAAAATATTTTTGCCATATAGCAGAAAGACAGTGTTTTACACATACTAATTTTCATTATTGTACAAGATGCAGTAATGGAGGAAAAAAATGTTGAATATTTCCAAAATTTTACTGCTGTAAGCTGTACCTAACCCCTTAACAGATCTGGTTAACAGGAACCTATCTGACAGAGTTGGCATCACTGCTTCACAGTAACCTCATGCAACCCCACCATTCATTCTTGGAGATGTCATCGGTATGTTTCGGTGAAGTGCAAGCGGTTCCATTTATCATATCTCTCATAATTCATTTCGTGTGCTTTTTGTCGGTGATTTACTAGTTATCAAGTTATTTGTAATTGTCTTAATTTACTGTTATAGTTGTGTTTATGTAAAGATATTGTTTTTATGCTCGACCATGCCGAAATGTAGTAACTATACACCTGGTAGTAGCCCTTTAATGGACCTCATTAAAGTACACCTATTCATTAAAGTTCAGGTGTTCCACCAATCAGAAAACACCATTGTAGCAATATGAAAGCGCAAGTATCGATTATTCTCGGATATGCAATCGAAAGACAACTAGCGAAACGTCACGGAGGCTGGAAATCCAATACTGTTGCAGAAGATTATGTTCTGTTACTATGATAATTAGCGTTAATTGTAAATAATATTCAAATAAATTCAATTTGTCATCTCGTTTTTCAATGTCTAAATCAATTTCAAGGTTATATCAAGATTAATGTTTATTTTACTCTCTAGATTATATCAAGGTCAATGACATTTGTTTCTCGGAAAAAATCAATACTTTCGCGTCTGCGCACATCTCACAATTTACGAGATATTGCACAAGGTCAGTTCCGCTCCCCAGTCAGATAAGAATATCATGAATAGTTATGAATAATTTCAAGTTAGAAATATGGTCGAGCATAAAAAGTCGTATGAAACTCGACTATAATGGTAATTAAGACGCTCGTATGAAAATTATGAACCTCGCTTGCGCTCGTTACATAAGCATACTCCCGTCTTAATTACTACCATTATAGGCTCGCTGCATAATGTACTATTCTGGAGTTAGACTAAACAAAGACGTTAAAATTCCGACTCACAACTGAATAGGACATCTATAAATAAAGCGCGGAGAAGAAGCAGAAGATACTCGGAGATATATTCAAGGAATGTAATTGACTATAGCCTATGGTAAATAGGCTAATTGTTACAAAACTCATAAAGTTAACTTAACCCCTTACCGCATTCTGGGACAGATATGGCACATACCGGTTTTATATTCATACGGTCTTACTAATAAACCGTGTATAGTTTTTATACGAGACTTATGCAGCGTTGAGACAGAAAACGTTACTAATAAACCGTGAATAAGCTATGGATGTATAAACAATCTGTAACTATACAATGGGAATTGCTTTGCAGTAGTTATATACACGGAACCCCTTGTTTAAGCGTTGTATATAGAGAAAAAATGGCCGCCCCTCTAACAGCTGTTCGTATCGACTGTCACTTTATGTTGATGGATGCCTTGTAGCCACAGAAGAACACACCAAAGAGCACAGAATAAGTAGAATATTATTGCTGTAGCTTGTAGTCTTTGAACAAAATATAGTGTGGTAATCGATCAGAGCCAGTTGTACTATCGATACTTAACACGGCAAGCTAGAGCGCTCTACCGGATGCAATAGAGAACCTCAGATATTCTATTACCTTTCGTAATGAAGTACTGACGAAACTATGACGTAGCTGTGTAGCAGTTATACTGTTATACTCGACCTATGTAGTGATTATTAGTAAGGAATTTACACACGACTTATAAACGAGCTACTCATTGTATAAGTATAAGAGAGTTAAACGTCTGTATATAGAGTTTTTATTAGTAAGACGGATATAATTTACAATATTATAAGCATATAATATTTCAAACTGCATACTGGGACGGATATGGCATACGGTCAAGAATTGGATTTGATCATATGTGACATCAGTTGAGAAAGAAAGAACTACTTAAGTTATTTGAATATTAAACCGGTGTGTGTAAGACTGTCCCATGCGGTAAGGGGTTAATTATTTTTATTCTCACAAACTAACAGGAGCCATTTATGACGAAAATGTAAGATTCTTCTATCTGAATGCCTTGGAAGTAGCCGAACAAATCAATGTTCGCATTGCAGTGATATGTGAAGGAGCCGAAATGACTCCCAGGAGCGTGCCCCCATTTCGCACCCCAATGCCTGCGCGGTGCACGGAATTATCCAGGCTTTGCCTTGCCCTCGTGCCTTGAGGTTTCACAATTGAATCCAGAGAGTTTTAATTCATGTTTCAAAAACTAATAAAAAGTTACGAGCGGTCCCAGTGTGACGATAAACAAGTGATGGATTGCAAAGCGGGGACAATGCGATATCAATGGAGCGAGCGATTTTATTCCCTATTTCTATTTTTCCATTTTATGTTGGGAAACGGGGAAACATTTCGCTGTGGGTTGTGGGATAAAAATTCCCAATTGGGAAGTATATTAGTTTCAGTATTAATCCAGCATCGGATTTTAAAATTGCAGTTGAACATCCGCGTTTTAGTTCATACCTTTTTTAATACTCAATACTGCGAGCTCAGGGATTCATTGCAGAAATGCCAGAGGGGGTAAAAAATTATTAGGGAACCTTGGCTCCAGGATTAACGTGGAATAGCGTTAAATATTAGGTTCTGTATTGAAACAACTTTACCTGGACAATCATTAAATTAATACATATTATATATTAATATATTATATTACATACTAGCAGTACCCGTGCGCTCCGCTGCACCCGTTAGAAATAAATATAAAGTAATTAAATAATTAAAATAGGACATTTGATCCAGGGAACATTCGTGTTTGATAGAAGGATAAATCGTTTAATATGTTACTTAATTTAAATTGTGCTAAAAAATTAAAATTAGATCATTTTGATCCAGAGATCACTCATTTGGTCATAAAAATTATTTTAGGAAATACAGGAAACAAATGCCTATCAAGTTTTCTGTGCATAAGAAGCTATTTTAATCTTACCTGTCCTCGATTCACTCAGAAGTTACTGTAATAACATTATAGCATTATGTCCATCTAGAGAAACTACACTTTCTAATGTTGATTTAATAATTAATTATACAAATCGGTTAATTTAGCTCCCAATATTACTTCATACAAACACAGAAACATTCTCTGTAGACTACCGCATGTTTCATAGCTTTCGATTGTTGTTGTCCAAGGCCCCTTATAGACGAAATCATTTGTTTTTTATTTTATTACACCGCCTTAGATGGCGTTATTGTAATTTTGAAACTCATTTATCTCATTAAATATCAGTCCTATCAAAATTTTGCATGGAATAAAACTTATCGAAAATTATTTTAAAGAAACTTTTGTTATGTAATATTTTTCATGAAAATTAATAATAAGGGAGATATTTCGATTTATTTAATTCAAGCCCCCTTATAATCCCCCTTTTAAATAAAATATTTTGAATGCCACATAGCCTAAATTCTAAGTTACAACGAACTTAATTTATATTCCAATTTTCATATAAATCGGTTCAGCCATTATCGCGTGAAAAGATAACAAACATCCAGACAGACAGACAGACAGACAGACAGACATACAAACAAAAATTTCGAAAAAGCGATTTTCGGTTTCAGGGTAGTTAATTATATATATTAGGACCAATTATTTTTGGAAAATCGAAAATTACCAGAAAAATTTCGGCTATAGATTTATTATTAGTATAGATTATTATTATTATTATTATTATTATTATTATTATTATTATTATTATTATTATTATTATTATTATTATTATTATTATTATTATATACATGTAAGAAGGCATTCTCTATTCTCCATTCACTAAAAAGATTGTATCATTATCCATCTAAATTAAAACAGACGCTGGTACAGACACTCATTCTACCTCACTTCGATTATTGCGACGTTTTGTTCAGTGATCTCAGGATTGATTCCGCTCAGAAACTACAGCGTGTTCATAACGCGTGCGTCCGCTTCATTTGTAATGTTCGATACTATGATCATATCTCACCTTCTTTCGAGAAGTTATCATGGCTTAGGTTACATGAGAGGAGAAATCTGCACTCACTTTCTCTCTTATATCGAATTATGCACACTTCATCCCCCTATTATTTATTCGCTCCTTTTCATACTCTCTCTCTCGCTATCATAATATTAATACTCGATCACAACGCAATAACACGCTAGAAATTCCACTTCACACATCATCTCTGTAGTCCTCATTTTTCACTGTTGCTACCTCTCGTCACTGGAACTCTCTGCCGCCTGAAGTCAAGGGCTGCCGAACATTAAAATCTTTCAAATCCAAGTTAGAAAATTATCTTATGACGAGTTGCCAAACTAACTTACTATTATGACAAGTACTGCATTGCATGTTTCCACGTATTCACATTTTTTTTAATGTTCTAGTGATATTTAAATTATTTTATATTTTTGTTTTCATATTTCCCGATAACGGTATATCTATAATGTGATAAGTTGAGCTATACTATAATCATAATTTTCCTTACTGTGTGTACTTAGAAATATTGTATTCATTGTATGCTTTGTAATGCACTATTTTATTACTACCATTATTATTATTATTATTATTATTATTATTATTATTATCATCATCAATAATTGTCTTACTATTTTATACTTTGTATGCCTCATTTATTTTGACCTGCTGTTCACATTTTATTATGCTTTTTCTTTCTTTCTGTATGTTATATATTATGTCTGATTTCTACTTACTTGCTGTTACATTTTATTCTTATTATCTTATTCAGTTTTGTGTGTAAAATTGTAGTGTACTTTGCAAATTTGTAATGTTTTTTGTAACGCAGTTTTACTCCTGGTTGAGTGTTAGAGAAGGCCATATGGCCTTAGCTCTGCCAGGTTAAATAAATTATTATTATTATTATTATTATTATTATTATTATTACTATTATTATTATTATTATTTATTTTGTAATTTCATTTCATTTATTGCATGTCCGAGATCTTAACACAGCACTGCAGCTTTGAGATGTGGAACGAGTTAAATATTATACAAAAATATGTAATACATAGGAAGCAGATTAATTCAATTTACAAGCATAAAAAATAAATAATCCTGTGCGACAGAATGAAAGTCTGATAATCAGTACGCTGAGGTTATCTGAGACAGGAACGTGACTATGTAGTGAGAGAATAAAAACTGATTTATCCACAAATTATGTACATAACCCCAGAAATAATACATACTATTGCTCTGAATTATTAAGAATCATGTGAAACGCATAATGAAAAAGTTTGTGCAGTCTTTATATTAGACTTATGTTCTTTTTTTAAATAGGGGAGACTGTTGTACCTTGCGCATAGTGTACCTTGAAACATTTATTTGTTTCTGATTTTTTCTGCTGCCTAGCCCACTCAAACTAAAGTAGATTGTAGAGAAAGTCGCTAGATAGCTCTGGTCATAGTTCCGGTTTGATTTATTACAAAGTGTGAGTTCTGTGGACGAAGAAATTTGTTTGGTACCAAAAGTAAATATTTCGTTCATTGTTATATGTTTTCTAATAAGAAACCAAATTGTATTTGTAACTATCAATCAAGTACGGTGTGTTCCCTATCATCTGATGAGTAAATACATATTATGTTCATTTCCATGATCTATTCTCATCTCTAGCTTAGGCAGACATATTTGTTTAAACGTGCACCCTCTTGTACCTTGGAACACAAAGTATCTTGCACCAAGGAACATGTTCCAAGGCACATGACGCTATCGGCTTTTGTTTTTATTTTATTCTAAGATCATGCCACGAAGTAAGTCTGGAGTTAAGAGGCCCCCAATTGATCCGGATGCCTTGGATAAAGCTGTTGAAGCAGTTACGGCTCCTCCAGAAAATAAAATCTCAATCAGAGAAGACTGCAAATGATGGCAAATACATTTTTTAAATGATTGTGAGCTTTACACCTATACAGGGTGATTCATAAGTACCTGTACAAACTTTGCTGGTGTAATGTATAGGTAGAATTGAAACTAAAATGTTCTATACAACTTTTTCCGGAAATTCTTACTTTCAGAGTTATGATACATAATGTCCTAACTTACTGGGCATCAAAAACATGGACCAGTAAAGCCTTCGTATGTGTCATGTTTGCCTACATAGCGGTAGATGTTTGTTGTTCGCACATCCCTCTATAGTTTATTCCGACCTGATAGGACTTTGTTTACTGTACGTAGGTATGTTTAACTGTATGGCGCTTTTGCAGTTCTTACAGTACCACGTCTCGTAAGTACATATTCATTTTGTATTTAGTTCAGTAGGCTTCAGTTGTGTACGGTACGATAGATCGTGCAACATCATTCGCTTGGCCAGCCAGGTCACCGGACTTCTACTTTTGTGTTCTTCTTAAGGCGCTCGTTTATGCCACTTAAATTCCGAACGTAGCAGAATTACAGCAGTGAAATCAAAATGGCTATGAAACTGTTCGGAATGAGTTGAATGGGGTCTGTAAAATTTCAAGATCAGTTTATACCTACGTACAGTAAACAAAGTCCTATCAGGTCGGAATCAACTGTAGTGGGGTATACGAGTAACAACCATCTAACGCAGTCGCTATGTAAGAGAACATGAGACACCCAAAGGCTTTACTGGTCCATGTTTTTGATACCTAGGAAGGTAAGACATTTTGCATCATAACTCTGAAAGTAAGGATTTGTGGGAAAAGTTGTATAGAACATTTTAGTTTTATTTCTACCTCTACTTTACACCCACAAAGTTTGTACAGGTATTTATGAATCACCCTGTATTCCCACCTATATTTCCAGTGTTCCAATGTTCCAAAGTAGAAGAGGATATATTCCAATGTACAGTAGTGGCAAAAAAAAAACCGGACCGACCCTTGTAGCTGATTTCAGAGCCTTGTTCACTCCAGAGCACGATAGACTGGTAACTAAGACTTTCATGGTTCGAATCCTGCCTGGGAAGGAAACTTTTTTTTTTTTTTGTTCTCTATTCAAATTTATTCGCAATACTTTTCGATTGCTGGTAAAATTCATGTTCTAGGAATAAGAAGTTAATTAAGTAGTAAAATATCGCTGCATTCGAAAACTTTTGGGAATAAATTTGAATAAGGAACAAAAAAAAAAGTTTCCTTCCCAGGCAGGATTAAAACCACGAAAGTCTTCTAGTTACCAGTCTACCGTGCTCTGGAGTGAACAAGGCTCTGAAATCAGCTACAAGGGTCGGTCCGGCTTTTTTTTTTTGCCACTAATGTACAGGAATCTGTTGTACCATGGAACACTTTACATATCTCTTCGTTTAATTTTTTTGCGTTCATAGATCTGTGAAACAGGAAAATACATGTAGGACGTTGTAAAGCAGGCCTGCACAAGGTTTGCGCTCTCCGAGCCGGCTCACAGCTCATGAGCGGAATGCAGATATTAGGCCTAGCTGCGCTCTGTATAAGGGTGGACTGGAAGAAGGGGTGATCTCGTACAAAATATACATAAAAGGAAGTACTATTACGAGTGTTTATGAAATGAATTCCCGTTCAGTGTTTGAAAAACTATCTTGGACTATTATTAATTAGTAAAAGAAATATTTATTTTACAGAAATAACAGAAATTCTATAGCTACTTAAATGTACAATATCATTTTGTTATATTTTTATTTATCAGTACATCAAAACGGGGTTTTATGCTGTTGGCAGCTGAAAGGGGCACAATGAAACATCAGTTACAGATGTTCGATGTTTGCCTTTATTAAAGTTCATTATAGAAAACAGTTGCTCACAAATATAAATGTTGAGCCAAACATAGCAATCATTTTCACAGCCAGCCTGTGTAGTCGTAGATATTATTGCTAATGTTTAGTCTTGTAAAACTCAACCAGGCTAGTAGCATTATTCAAACGATCTTTAGCCCTTAGGTCACATTGAAGATCAATAAGTTCGAGCTGTAAATCATTAAATGTTATGTTCCGTCTTTTAGATTCCTCCATACTGTACTGTAGCAGTAGGTAAGCAACGTGAAACAGTTATGAGAATAGGCCTACACACTGCACTCCACTAGATAACTGAGTGGTCGTTTCCCTCTCCTCTACCTATAGCAAGTCTATGTCATTCTGACGTATCTTCCTCTCCCTTTCGGCGAGCGGTAAACACAGCTCTCCCGCTCCCAAGGAGCGCTAGCGCTCGTTGAGCGCTGTTTGTGCAAGTATGTTCTAAAGGAATCTTCAATAATTATTTAAAGCATTTCTTAATTTACAAATTTTCATTTCCAAAAAAATAAAAATAAAATAAATGTTAAAAGTGATTCAAGGTCTCCCCTAAACATGAACTTTTTACGACGAAAAAGTAAAGGGCTGAAATTTATTAAATTGTGAAGGAATCTTTCTTCGTGGCATGCTAATAAAAATATATTTGTATTCCGTGAACTGGAGTAATTTAAATATGGGATTTGTTCAGAAAACGCTTGTACGCTATCAGCCTGTCAGTCACAAGAAGCAAGGATGTAATGGATTAGTCAACATTGTCGTTGTCAGATGTGACGGGCGACATGTGCGAGGCTCAGATAAGAACTCCGTATCAATGGCAATAAAATCCCGCCTCTCATCTGCTGGGCCTCGAGAGGCCAGAAGACGCATCGTTTTGTTGGTACACCTTTTTGTGTAACTGGAGTAGTTGACATATGTTGTACATAGTTCATTACAAGGGTGTGCAAATAACAGTTCGTGGGTTCGGAATGGAAGCCATTAACCGTGCAAACCACAATCTGCAGCTGTTGATAACTGCGAAATTGTGAAGTTCGACAGCAAAGCACTGCTATGAAACTTGACAGCACGCCTTCAATTAGGAGGCTTTGTGAAAAAGGGACCTAACTTAACGCAACTAATATGATAGGGTTTTACAATGTGCATTCCAATTTAACATCTACAGCCTTTAGGAACTGCTTATAGTCTATTCAAAGACCACAATAAATATGGCGTCTCTTAAGCCTATTCAATTGTTTGGGTTAGACAGGCATAACAGACTCATGCCCACGTGCATCAACATCGGTTAATATAACTACCGGTTAAAATTACCACCTAATCCTTGTTAAGCATTTTACGGTGCATCGACCTCGATTAGGACTTAAATAGGAGGTTAACCACGGTAATCTCTAACCGGCCATATTCGAACGGTTAAAGGAGATAACCAGTGACTAATAGGCCAAGTAAAACAAAATGGCGGTCAGATCCACAGGTGATTATTTCGAAGACGATTATTATTATTGTACAGTACTTGAATTATTTGGATAGAGATGATGGCGAGCGTGAAGTTTATTTATTTATTTATTTATGTATTTATTTATTCATGTATTCATTCATTCATTCATCCATACTTTCATGTATTTATTTATTTAACTAGCTAGTGAGTATAAATTACATTTATAAAACAAAAATGTTTCTAGCCAATACCGCAAGAGCCAGGCTCGTGTACGGTGTGGTCTTAATCAATAAAATAACATAAAATTTACAAGGACAGTTTACTAAATACAGTAAGTAACTTAATTCAAACCAATAAATAACACACAAGAGCAAGAATAAAGAAAAAAGAGAGAAACAGAGAAAAATACATATTTAATATAAATTGACAATCCGGCAGAAGCCAGTGACATTCAATAAAAATATGAATATAGTCGACAGAAATAAAAGGTAAAAAATACATTTGTTAATATTATATATCATGAGTAATTTTATAAATTTCTTTTTTAAAAGTTTAAATTTTAAAATATGGTTTGTAATTTTATTATAAAGTCTTGGACCGAAATTAGCACCATGTTTAAGAGCTGCACTTGTATGACATTTAGGCTCAATTAATGGGAAAGTAGACTTTTGTTTTCTAGTACGGTATTCATGTCGATGGAATGGAATTTAACTGAGGGGGGGGCACGGATGGCCCAGCACTGCGACCTATTGAGATCTATTGCGCTAACCCTCGATATGGAATGAGTTTCATGCCACAGATCCCCTACGCGCACCGCCCTAACCACATGACTCCCTTAACCCTCGGTCCCTACAGCCGACAGAATCCATATACCATTCCTGCTTCGGCAACTTCCCCCAAGGCCCCCCTGTCGGTCCGAGGCGAAACTCCTCCCCGAGTAGGTCCGCCTCGGGTGCCGTTGCAGAAGCCATCCAACATCGCTTAACTACATTCCACGGAGGCCGGTCGAGAGAGCCAGCAGCTTCGGGAGACCGCCGGTAGAATGATCTGAAAAATCAGAAACAGGATGATTAGGATAGGATGATGGGGGAGGAAAGGAAGTGGCGAAGATAAGTGGGGTTCCAATCGATGATAAATTTACCTGATATTCATCCATAGGAGTGAGGGAAATACCCCAAAAACCTCACCCAGGCAACTCGTCCTCACCGGGAGTCGAACCCGGGACCGCTGAGTTTCGGAGTTAGACTCGCTAAACCCTCAGCCAATACGGTGGACCAATACGCTAGGGTCCAAACAGATTCTTATGCACAGAAAACTTCATATAGGGTATTGTCGAACAATTTTTATTACTTAATTACATATTTAAGTGAGCCACGGTAATCTATAGCCCTATTTAAACTTTATTTAGTCCACATAAAGTGCTAATTTTATATTATATTTTAATTTCTTTCTGTCCACGGAACATAACCGATTTATCCTTTCACTAATAATAAAACTGTAACCTGAATATTTCAGGTAATAAGTGCAGAGCAGAGCATGGATGGGCCTATGGCTAGTTAGTAAATAATATTTCAACCTACATCTACACCGTGTTTTTATTATTGTGCAGATCAGGTTATCTATTACACAAATCGATGGAATACCTATTAGGCTTTCTTCTATCTGTCTGTGTCTGTTCTTGTAAAACTTCTACAAAAATTCTATCCTCTTGGATGAATCTCCCATCGCTTTGTTACATTTATCTGACACTTCTTTTCGAATTTCAAAATATCAATCCAAATCTCTCTCCATGATTTTCCGTCTATCAACTGTTCCTGCAAGGATAGCCAGTAATGAGCGTAGTTCGTTCACCAACTTCAACAACACACAAGGGCCAGTTCATTCTGAACAGTTTTAGAGTTGTCTTTTTCTAGCGGTTGTTCAATACGTAGCTACATGTTAATATTCATTTATCAAAAATAATTAAATTCGATATAATATGCAATAATAGTACATTATGCAACGAGCCTATAATGAAGGTAATTAAGAAGTGAGTATGGATATTTATGAAACGAGCGCAAGCGAGTTTCATAATTTTCATACGAGCTTCTTAATTACCATTATAGGCGAGTTTCATACGAATTTTTATGCTCGACCATATTTCTAACTTGATATTATTAATTTTAATTGTATCTGACCTTCAGCAATGTTCCGTATGTTGTGAGATGTGCACAGACGCGAAAGTATTGATTTTTTCCGAGGAACAGATATCCACATTGACCTTGCTAGGCCATAAGAACCTACAGAGATAACATTGAAATAAAATTAGGCATTGAAAAACGAGATGACAAATTGAATTTATTTGAATATTATTTGCAATTAATGCTAATTATTATAGTAATAGAACATAACCTTCTGCGACAGTACTGGATTTCCAGCCTCCGTGACTTTTCGTTAATTCTCTTTCGATTGCATATCCGAGAATAATCGATACTTGCGGTTTTATAACGGTAGAAAGCTGACCTGTCATTGGCTGAACAGTTGTAACCTGAGTCGTCATTGGCTGAAAGACCTGATCTTTACTGAGTAGGTGTACTTTAATGGCATGCATTAAAGGTCTGCTACTAGGTGTATAATTACTACGTTTCGGCATGGTCGAGCATAAAATATTTTACGCTACAAGAGTTGCAAATATTTTACGAATTCTTTTCGAAATTCCGGCCTCAGCGTAAACATCTCAACTCATTCATCCTCACTTTCAATCCTTGTAACGTAAATAAATATTTCGTAACACTACGTTGAATACAATTTTCGTAAATACTGAATTCTGTTTCATTACGAATCCAGTAGGTTTCCACAGTCGAAATGTTGAATACGTTACTGATCTCCTTCACTGGAATTTATAAACATTTAGCTCTACGAGCAGGAAAACTGCAACTCAACTGGAATGGCGCAGCAGATTTATTTCGCATATAAAATGTTAATATTATTCATTTTACATAAAAACTAATGGAAGTTCTGTGAAACTGTCTTGTGAGACTTAGCCACGCAAGCGACTGGTCTCGAGCCTGCAGCTTCCAGTTTGGAGCGAAGCCAATGTGCCGCTGCAAGAGGAGCCTCGCATTCTAATTAATAGGAACTCGCGTGCTGGGAGACACGGTGAATGTAGCTTTTGGATAAAGGGGTGAGGACTACAATGTCTGTACTTATCTCTGTGAAATCTCCAGTGAAGACAGGCCAGACGTAACAATGGCCAGAGAAAGCTATGCCAAGCACCATATTCTGGCCATCTTAAGAGAGGAAGGGAATACAAGTCATCATCATCATCATCATCATTATGAACATGGGTTGGACCGAAATACGCGGGGTGATTCCAGAGGAATAGTAAATATTATAGGGTTGGTAGTGTGAACTATCCTGAGTAAAAACGGTCATATAACATACACTGATCCGCCTATTTAGTAGAATGCATTTGAGACTAAAGAAAGCAGAAAAACAGTTCAACGTGGTCTGGTGTTGAGACGAGAATCCAAGCCCCCACATACCGGTAAGGCATCATGTCACAAACACGTTCACGTCTGAGTATTCTGACATAGTAAGTAGGTATTTGTAACACCTTGAAAACGGCGCATATATTGAAGATATTATTATTATTGTATCTCCAATGGGGGTTAGCCCTATTTTACATATGTATGTATGTATGTATGTATGTATGTATGTATGTATGTATGTATGTATGTATGTATGTATGTATGTATGTATTCAACTGCAATGGGTATATACCCGGTGGCAGTGGTAACTAATTACACTCAATAATGACAATAATAAACTTATTAATTAAAAATACAATTAATAATAATAATAATCCATTTTTGAATCTTGCGTACACCACTTTTAACACTTGAATATAATTAATTGATGAACTAGTGGACTTACTCGTGTTAAATATGTAATATTCGTCCGGCTTACAGCTGTTTCAGTGCATCACGCACCATCATCAGAGCCTACTAGATCGCGGTGTCATCTCGAACTTCTCTGCCTGTTAGGAGGGTGTGTTTTATTGTTGGAATGTGTTGGATTGTGGAGTCGAATAGTGTGTGTGTACTGAAATTGAACTAAAACACACCCTGATCAAATCCTCAACACACAGATCAATTTCAGTACACACACACTATTCGACTCCACAATCCAACACATTCCAACAATAAAACACACCCTCCTAACAGGCAGATAAGTTCGAGATGACGCCGCGATCTAGTAGGCTCTGATGATGGTGCGTGATGCACTGAAACAGCTGTAAGCCGGACGAATATTACATATTTAACACGAGTAAGTCCACTAGTTCATAAATTAATAATAATAATACTAATAATTAATACTAACAATAATTTATAATAATAATAATAATAATAATAATAATAATAATAATAACAGGATATATGCTAAATTAAATGAAACGATCACTTAAAATAACATTTGAAATAAATCTAATTTGTATCTTAAACCTAAGATCGAACTAAAACCCACGAGTATGATATGTTTATATCTGCACAAGTACCTTTCAACATTACACTCATTTCGCTGTCAACTCACTCACTGCACTGGAACTACGACACATTTCACTGATTCTATCCTGATTTCACTAACACTTCAAAAACATTTCACTGTTCAAATACTTTCCACTGTCACTATAAACTATAAAGCTTCACTGGCAGGAACACGTTTCACTTACACAGCACACTTCACTGACACAACATAATTCTTCACTGATACAACACTTCAATAACAACATATCATTTACATCCTTTATATACTATGTATAATTACCATCTATTAGTAAAGTCTTTAAGCCTATTTTTAAATACATTTTTGGTTGTTGGTAAAGCCTTTAGTAAGTCTGCAGGTAAAGCATTCCAGTCCCTGATAGTACGATTGAGAAAAGAAAACTTTCCAATGTCCGTCCTCTGCCTTCTTTCCCTCAACTATAGTATTTGTTGTATGCTAGGGCTAAAGTTTTACACACAAAAAAAAGATAAGCATAAGCATAAAGAGAAATGGAAAAGAAAAAAAAGATTAGCTTACGCAATGTAAACAAAACATCAAAACTTAAACAATCCGTAAATTAGGCATTTCGGTTGCAGAGCAAACATCAGGCATCAATTTGAGACATTCAAAAACATTAACAAACACACATACGTAACACTTCCCAAATATGCAGCTTTCCGTACCATACATCACAAATTAATATACAATAATCACACAGAAACAATCAAACTATAATCAAGACATTGCGACGACATCAAGCATCCCATAACTATGACTCACATACATAACAAATCAAGCATCCGTTACAACACATACACTTCAACATAGTCACCACACTTTTAAAAGTTACAAATTTGCTCCAAGAAGGATAAATAGAACACTGTTACTAATTACTATTATTTTCTACAAGGCCTTAAATACATCTGTAATAAATCTGTGAAATTCCTTTAAGCAACATTGCTTCAGAAGAACTTTTGTTAATGGTGGTAAGAAAGATATTGATGGAAAGTTTAAGCTATTTATTTATTTACTTACTTACTCACTAACTCACTCACTTTATTTGATATCATTAAAAGATCTCTGACTTCTTGTACCATCCCGTCTCTTTTGAAACCACCAGGTATTAGTCGTGCGGATGGTAAATGACCCGATGGTCTCACCTTAATTCCATGGTCCAGAGGAAAATCTTTAATTTGGGACTCCACTTGCGTTGACACTCTAGCTCCATCTCACTTGCCGAATACCTCCAGACGCGCAGCATCTGCTCCTGAATTAGCGGTGAAGAAGAAAGTCAATAAATATGCTCATCTTTTAGACAATTATATCTTTGTCCCAATTGCTGTGGAAACCTTCGGTCCTTGGAGTCATGACGCTAAAGTTTTGGTATCTCAAATCGATCAAATTTTGATCTCCATTACTGGTGATCGCCGTTGCACTACTTATTTGCGCCAACGTTTAAGTATTGCTATTCAACGCGGAAATGCAATGAGCGTTTTGGGTACTCTTCCAGTGTCCAGCCCTTTGGACGATTCTTTCTCACTTTACTTAATTAATGAATTAATAAATAAATTATTAATTCTTTCATTTATAAATGCTTGTTTATGCGGATGACGTGAATATGTTAGGAGAAAATCCACAAACGTTTAGGAAAAACAAGCGAATTTTACTTAAAGTAAGTAATCAGCTTTGGAAGCAAATTACGAAAAAACAAAGTCACTCATCATCGTCAACATCATTATGAACAGCATGGGCTGGACCGAAATAAACGGGATGATTCAAGAAGAATAAGTAGTAAATATTTTATGATAACTATCGTGGATAAAATCGGTCATGTAACATACACTGCTCCGCCTAGTAAGAATGCATCTGAGTGTAAAGAAAGCAGGAAAACAGTACAACGTGGTCTGTTATGACGAGAATCCAAGCCCCCGTATACCGGTAAGGCATCATGTCACAAACACTTTCACGTCTGAGTATTTATGACACAATAAGCATTATTCAACGCCTTGAAAACGGCGCAAATATTAAAGATATTGCTGGAGAGTTTAAGGTAGTATTTATTTATTTACTTCATTCATCCATCCATTCATTCATTCATTCATTCATTCATTCATTCATTCATTCATTCATTCATTCATTCATTCATTCATTCGTCCAGGAAAGAGCTCCCAAATGCCGGAAATTTGAAATCCTACTAATAAAATTGAGAAGTCACAATTTCCATCACAACCCGACGAATGTCTACACCAGTGGTTGCCAAACACCACGAAATTGTGACGTAATAGAAATGCAACCCGCACATCACTATCGCAGGGAGAGGGGTGGAGTGGGTATATCCTCAGGTAATGCAGTGAATAACAGTGCAGAGACGGACTGTGACCGAAAAACAAAAGCAATATAATATTCTTCTACTTATTAACTATAATTTACACACCTTTTTCCATGTTAATTTTTTTATCCTCCTATTCATTATTTTTGTATTATTAATAAAATAAAATAAATTTATTTTCTTATTTACCAGCAGATATTTGAAATTAGAAAAACGTACCAGGCTGATCACGAAGTTGTAAATTACACTATATACTTAAAAAAAATTCGAAATATTTTACTCCGATTAAGACATAGAAGCCGATAATTTTTATTGTTTATTTATTAATGAAATATTCAAATTACATTATATACGTCGAAAAAAATCGTCGAAGTATTTTACCCCGATTAAGACATAGAAGCCGATACTTTTTATTGTTCGTTTATTAATGAAATATTCAAGTTACAGGTAAGGGCGTGGTAGTCTTCATAACAAGAAGAATAATGACAACGTACACTGTTCTTTTATACTTGATTTAAAATTTCAGAACAAATTAAGTATCTCATATTTTTGCCATCTGCACAAAATAAATATTTTTCCTTCCATGCTCCTTAAAATTAAATTTTTACTTACTATCTGTTTTCGCAAAGACATCGAAACATATTATCCTTCACACTTGTAACATTACATGCGTACGTCCGCTGCTGATAAATGTCTTTACTTATATCGAAGTGATGGCTGTAAACAGAGGGTGGGGATATGATGCCATGGTTACGCTTGAGTGGAGACAGGGGCATATGTCGCGACACAGCTTTTGGAGATCACTGGTCTACACATTATTTCACAAGACCATAATCGCGACTATTGTATGAAATAGACTATTATATATTATCGAAATTTAGTTTCAAAGGGATCTGGAAGTCTGCTGCAAGACATTATTCCGAAATTGATGAAAAGTCACAAAAACCTCGTTGAAGACGGATGACCATAGTCTGATCTATAAACTAGAGAGATTCTGGACGACATTTCGACTTTGTGGTAGAAAAAGTCGTGACTAGGCAATAAAATATGTTAGTGACTTGGCATTTGAGCGTGGGCTATATTTCACGGCCTATTTCCTGGTGTCCGAAATAGCGGCTGAGCTCACGTAACCTTCAATCCAAACACTTTTGTTACGGATCGCCAAACGTGAGTGATGACGAAGATCAAGTCTGATTATTGATAGATAGATAAATAATGTAACTGTCAAACACCAACGGCACTAATATCAAATAATTAATTTGCTGAAGATTACACACCAAAATATCTTCATCATAATTAGAGCTTGAATTAATAAAAGCTAGAAAAGGAAAACTTGACAGGCAGAGACTCCAAAAATTTAAAGAAATATGCGCTTAAGTAGGAACAAACGGTAATAAGAAACTACACAGGCATTTATTTCTACAGTTTTCTGTCACACATATTCTAAATTCTGTCACGCGTATTCTAAATTCCATTATACATATTCTAAATTCTGTCATACGTATATTATAAATTCTGTCATACATATTCTAAACTTCATTCATATTCTACATTCTGTCATACGTTTTCTAAATTCTGTCAAACGTATTCTAAATTCCGTCATACATATTCTAAATTCTGTCACACGTAGGCTATTCTAAATTCTGTCATAGTCTGCGTATTCTAAATTCTGTCACACGTAGGCTATTCTAAATTCTGTCATATTCTACGTATTCTAAATTCTGTCACACGTACCGGTAGGCTATTCTAAATTCTGTCATAGCCTACATATTCTAAATTCTGTCATACATATTATAATTCTGCCACATATTCTAAATTCTGTCGTACCTAGGTTATTCTAAATTCTGTCATAGCCTAAGTATTCTAAATTCTGTCATACATATTCTAAATTATGCTACACGTATTCTAAATTCTGTCATACTGTACATATTCTAAATTCTGCCACACGTATTATAAATTCTGTCACACGTAGACTATTCTAAATTCTGTCATAGTCTACGTATTCTAAATTCTGTCATACATATTCTAAATTCTGCCACACGTATTCTAAATTCTGTCATAGCCTACGTATTCTAAATTCTTTCATACATATTCTAAATTCTGCCACACGTATTATAAATTCTGTCACACGTAGACTATTCTAAATTCTGTCATAGTCTACGTATTCTAAATTCTGTCATACATATTCTAAATTCTGCCACACGTATTCTAAATTCTGTCATAGCCTACGTATTCTAAATTCTTTCATACATATTCTAAATTCTGCCACACGTATTATAAATTCTGTCACACGTAGACTATTCTAAATTCTGTCATAGTCTACGTATTCTAAATTCTGTCATACATATTCTAAATTCTGCCACACGTATTCTAAATTCTGTCATAGCCTACGTATTCTAAATTCTTTCATACATATTCTAAATTCTGCCACACGTATTATAAATTCTGTCACACGTAGACTATTCTAAATTCTGTCATAGTCTACGTATTCTAAATTCTGTCATACATATTCTAAATTCTGCCACACGTATTCTAAATTCTGTCATAGCCTACGTATTCTAAATTCTTTCATACATATTCTAAATTCTGCCACACGTATTATAAATTCTATCACACGTAGACTCTTCTAAATTCTGTCATAGCCTACGTATTCTAAATTCTGTCATACATATTCTAAATTCTGTCACACGTAGACTATTCTAAATTCTGTCATACACTACGTATTCTAAATTCTGTCACACGTATACTAAATTCTGTCATACGTATTCTAAATTCTGTTACACGTACGCGAACTATTCTGGAAGACTTTGAATTTTAAATAGCCTCATACGCTCAGATCACATTTACCTCTGATTGAGTTTCTGGCAGATATGTAGGCCTACATCTAATATCAGACAGTACATCTCATTTGACGATAATTATGTGTCACAGGAAGAACAATAATTGTTTGTATACATCTGAAGCCTGATTAGTGTAATATGTAGCTAGTCGGCGATGTATGCAACGGAGGGGGAAAGAAACTGGCCACCCTACTCCCATTATCTCCTGGCCTAGTTGCCTCATAAGTGGTGCCATGTTAGTATTACTTGTGAGGTTCAGATCTGTCTTCGGACAGTTGACTAAACAACGCT
Organism: Periplaneta americana; assembly: GCA_025594305.2. Lineage (NCBI taxonomy): Eukaryota > Metazoa > Arthropoda > Insecta > Blattodea > Blattidae > Periplaneta > Periplaneta americana. Next base: position 15,062,913 of record JAJSOF020000025.1, on the reverse strand, counting down.
CAGATCTGGAGATCTTGCTGGCCATGTCCTCAAATCTTGAAATCAGTCGACCAGGAAACAAGGTTCTGAGGGTAGTTAGCTATTTTTCGCGTCGTTGCACTATCTAGTTGAAAGAAAGGATTATTTATTCCAAGTTTGCCCCGTTCTTCTAAGAGTCGATCTCGGAATATTCAATGACAGAGACGGGTTAGATGTCAGACTTCTTGCTACAGCAGTTCGCATTCTTTCAATGTTCTCGGGCGTTCGAACGGAACGTGTAACATTGTCACGAAGTCAAGAACATGAAAAGTGCTGATCCATTTCAAAATCATATCCCGATTAGATCCTTCCATGTCTTGGAACAAGAAACTCAATTATGAAATTTATTTCTCTCTCTGCAATGCTCCAGGTTAAAAAAAAAACGTCTCCACAGAAAATGTCCTTCAATTTACTGAAAAATATGTCATAGTTCATCAAAATCCATAACACGTAAAATAAACTCAATTTGATATTCGTCAATTGTTCCGTTCGCATTCCACGGCCTACTAAAATACAACGTACCCAGATGGCTAAAAAGTGTATCTACAAAAAATGGTAATTTAGTTAAACTACATTATTATTTTGTTTATTTGTCGTTAAGTATTAATTTCGGTGAGATGGTATTATCGCCGCGGTCTCATGCTTAACATTCGGCAGGTCTTTGAAATTTACTTGTATTATTGTTTTCAATTTCTTATGTTGCCGCTCCAATCACTCGCCTCAATTTCAATGTTGCAACCAATAAGCTGCTTCCATTATAACATGACACCTACTTGTCTAATCCACGTGGACTAAAACTGAGGTTGCAATGTCTTGTGCTGAGGACGAACATTAAGGTATGTGATTACAAATTATTATTAAAGAGTTATTATTAAGAATGTCAACGTACTCGTATATGAAACAATAATAATAATAATAATAATAATAATAATAATAATAATAATAATAATAGCCATTTAACAATATAACAAACTAGTGCTTATTCTTATCGAGGAAGTAGACGTGACAACGTGACGCTTAGAGTGAAACAATCGGTCGGCAAAATTATGTTTTAAAAGCACACCGCACGTTATTGTATGATGCCGACATGTTAAGCATGAGACCGCGGCGATAATACTTCACATATTATTATTATTATTATTATTATTATTATTATTATTATTATTATTATTATTATTATTATTATTTAGAATAACTACATTATTATTATGATCACAAAATTGGACAGTTAATCAATATTTTGTCCTCGGGTAGAATATAATATTGTTTTAGTCGGTTATTTTAAGACGTTTTATCAACTGCGTCTAGCGCCGAAAATTATCTAGCTTTCATTTCATTCATTTATTAAATTCCATAGGCCTAGATCTTACATGAGCAATGAAGCTTTAAGACGTGGAACAAGTCAAAATTTTACAATATTACAATTACAATTTTTACAGTTTTACAATTTAGTAATTTTCTACAATTTTCTGCACTTTTTAACAATATTTTTGCGAGATATAGTGAGATGAGGTGAGGTCCGAGGATTCGCCAAAAGATTATCCGACATTTGCCTTTTGGTTGGGGAAAACCTCGGAAAAACCCAACCAGGTAATCAGACCAAAGGGATGAAATGAAGTGATGACGAGGACTCGCCATAGACCATCCGGCTTCAGTCCCACGGCTGGGGAAAACCTCGGAAGAAACCTTTCAAAGAGACCAAAGGGGGATCCAACCCAAGCCCGAACGCAGCTCCGGATCAGCAGCCCAGCGAGTCTGCCGACTGAGCTACATCGATGGCTCTACTAAAAATATACAATACATAGCCAATCAGATTATTAAATTTACAAACGCAAACGATCATTCATCAACTAGCATTTGCCCTTAATGATTTGAGGGAAAACCCCGGAAAAAACCTCAACCAGGTGACTTATGCCAACCAAGATTTGAACCCAAGCCCGCTGGTTTCACGGTAGACATACTAACCGTTACTCCGCAGCGGTGGACTAGAGGATCTTGCAAAGCAGAAATATTTATTTTGGGAGTAAAAATTTTTGAATCAGTTTTGTCATATTCACCTGAAAATTCCAGATACGAGGTATAACTTCTTGGCCATTGATAACATGCATCGTACACTTTATCATTTCCGTGAAATGTTACAGCACATTGTTTGTTAGCCATAATGTGGCAACTCTACGTAATAGATAATTTAGGCCAGTGATGTCAATTGATGCCAATAGGAGCAAGCGCGCGCTTTAGAGCCCAGGAGAACCTGAGCGCTTTACGGAGGAAAGGAAAGAGACAGACGAAAGAGGTGGTACATGCCGCTTGGTCGAGCTATGTACAGGGATGGCCAGCACTGATTCAATAGAGAAAGGGAAGAGAACTTATTAAAACTGTATCCATGTTAATTTTTAGATTTGCCTAATAAGTATAAGTGCATTATAAGAATGTAAGTTTTAATTTTAATGCTCATTTTTCACAAGTTTGACCTTTTTATTCAAAAGAAATATTTTCTCAACTTGATTTATAGAAAAGTGAAATTTTCAGATATAGGCCTATTTATTCAGTAGCCTACAGAATGTTTTCGTAAATCTAATATACCGTATGTAGGCTACGTCGTATTACTGAAGATAGTGTATTGCAAATTTTGAAAATATTCGCATGGAAATTGTTTGTAAGGAAATGAATTAACAAAGCAACTACCGCTACTGTTACACCATAAGCATGTGTTGTAAAAATGTCAGCTCTATAGCTTCAGCACATTTCGAAAAAATAATTTAATATTCTGATGATAGGAAGTTGCTCACCAATATCACCTTAAAAGCATAATGCGATAAGAGTTTTGTTATGGAATATTAGTTACACTTAAAGCATATACAGCACCTAGGTAACTTTGCTTTGTACTGTAATATTGTTTTGATTAATTTATTGATTACTTTTATAAAGCTAAAGGTACCATCAATATCAATTCCAACTTATGTCACACTCAATCTCTTTTCTTTATGAATGATGCGTTTCATCCATTTAGTACAGTAGCTATAGTTATACTACTATGGAATTCATGTGAATATTCCTTATTAACTCTTTATTATGTTATTAACGTTTAAAACAAAGCTGCAATATTAAGAAATTGGTATTAGTACTTTTGTTTTACAGACAATATAGATCATATCAAACAGAAAGGAGCCATAATTTATAAAAATAACGAAATAAAATTTCACGTTCCGTTTGAAGTTTGTGCACCACTGTTTTCTTAATCCAACAGGCTGCTTATTCATATACACAACCCTTCCTCTTTCCATACTTAGCGCTTAATGCCCGTGCACGACGTCAATGCCAGAAAAATGCACTTGCTTTCACATTACTGACTTAGGCTATCTAAAAATCTAAAAACATTTTCGAAGTCTGCATCAATGTCCATTTAATTATAGTGCAACGTGTAGTAATAACAGATTTCAAAAATAAGTTACGGTTTCTTGTAATAGTTTTATTTTTATTCCTGTTCACTTTACGACAATTTTTATTTCTTTTACATTTCTTGTAATTTATAATTTCATTTCTACGTATTTTATTTAAAATAGTTGCCTTACTAAGTTATTTATAAGTCCAGCTTCACTACCATCATTGTCAACATAGAACTCATAGAGTAGGCTATGCTATCCGTGTTATAGGTCTAAGTTATGACGTCAAGAAAATCCAGTTCCCCATTTTTTTAAATGGACTTCCGATATTTCGTTGTGCTTGCAATTTGCAGATTAATAGAAAATGCTGCCACTATTTCTCTGTTTGTGGTATAGACTGTATTTATAGACCTACTAATCCCACTGAAATCTCTCTATCAATTAGTTAACTGACGTCAAAAACATTCCATTAGTTTCTAATGCCGACACTAATGTGATGTTCCCAACGACATCCTGCTTTGGAGTGCGGGAATCTTATCGGAGAAGACTCGATATTTATTTATTCTAATTTATATTTTATTTCCATTTTGATAGAGAAATCCGCAGTGCTAATAAAATAAAATAAAATAATATATGAGAAATAACAACATCAATAATCATTCCCATGTATTGTGGGTTCCTATCACCACGGCATGGCGCGTCCTCAGGTTGCGGATAGAGGAAGGGGCCTCTAGATATGGAGGGTAGCTTATATTTATTTATTATTTTAGCTGTTTTCAATCGAAGCGTTGGACCGAATAACGGTCTATGTTACAATGTTTTAAAATCGAATTTTTAATGGAATAATGCTCTATGTAGTCTTATGCAGCTGTCACAAAAATTGTTTTTCAATATCTGTATTTGGTATTCCCAAGAAACTAGTTCGATTAATTAAAATGTGTCTTAGTGAAACTTACAGCAGAGTCCGTATAGGTCAGTTTCTATCTGATGCTTTTCCAATTCACTGCGGGCTAAAGCAGGGAGATGCACTATCCCCTTTACTTTTTAACTTCGCTCTAGAATATGCCATTAGGAAAGTCCAGGATAACACAGAAGGTTTGGAGTTGAATGGGTTACATCAGCTTCTTGTCTATGCGGATGACGTGAATATGCTAGGGGAAAATCCACAAACTATTAGGGAAAACGCGGAAATTCTAGTTGAAGCAAGTAAAGCGAAAGGGTTGGAAGTAAATCCCGAAGAGACTAAGTATATGATTATGTCTCGTGACGAGAATATTGTACGAAATAGAACTATAAAAATTGGAGATTTATCTTTCGAAGAGGTGGAAAAATTCAAATATCTTGGAGCAACAGTAATAAATGTAAAAGACACTCGGGAGGAAATTAAACGCAGAATAAATATGGGAAATGCGTGTTATTATTCGGTTGAGAAGCTTTTGTCATCTAGTATTCTGTCAAAAAATCTGAAAGATAGAATTTATATAACAGTTATACTACCGGTTGTTCTGTATGGTTGTGAAACTTAGACTCTCACTTTGAGAGAGGAACAGAGATTAAGGGTGTTTGAGAACAAGGTTCTTAGGAAAATATTTGGGGCTAAGAGGAGAATGGAGAAAGTTATACAACGCAGAGCTGCACGCATTGTATTCTTCACCTGACACAATTAGGAACATAAAATCCAGACGTTTGAGATGGGCGGGACATGTAGCATGTATGGGCGAATCCAGAAATGCATATAGAGTGTTAGTTGGGAGGCCGGAGGGAAAAAGACCTTTAGGGAGGCCGAGACGTAGGTGGGAAGATAATATTAAAATGGATTTGAGGGAGGTGGGATATGATGGTAGAGAATGGATTAATCTTGCTCAGGATAGGGACCAATGGCGGGCTTATGTGAGGGCGGCAATGAACCTCCGGGTTCCTTAAAAGCCAGTAAATAAGTAAGTAAGTATCAGTGGCGCTTCTACACGAGTTACAACCATGAATTTCTTGATTGGAACTACGGTCTATGTCACTAGTCACTTCAGTTGTTTACATCGTATCGGGAGTTATTCCACGGGAATTGTTCTCTTTACGAATACTGGATACTTGAACTCTGTGTATCAGGTTTCTGTTGATCTATTACGTAAAATGGACGATTGTAAGACAGTGACTATTTCTACGGTAGACATTGATCGGCTAAATAAATCTAAAAGAAAAAGGTCCAGACAAATTAATATTAATAAGTGAAAAGATGCGTCCCGAAAGTATATTCAGTGTTGTACAATCAGAGCACACAACATTGTGCAATTGACATTCAAGTTTTTAAAATATTTAGGCCTACATATTTTCTTATTCAAATTTTTAAAATAAACATTTAGGTTAGATATTTTTGAAATCTATTTCCTCTTATAAAATTTAAGTTTCATTTAATAGACTAACTCTTTTCATCTCCGATATGTTTAGAAAACAACTGAATAGGCAAAGATTTTTCTTTAAACTTATAAATTCCTCGTAATAATTCTCTCTTTCCACTAAAGAAACTTCACCCTCACTATCATCTTTATCCAAGTAATTCAAGTACTGTACAATAATAATCGTCTTCGAAATAATCAGCTGTGGATCTGGCTACCATTCTGTTTTACTTAGCCTACTAATCACTGGTTATCTCATTTAACCGTTCGAATATGGCCGGTTAGAGATTATCATGGTTAACCTTCTATTTACCTAAGTTCTAACCGAGGTCGATGCACCGTAAAAATGCTTAACCAGGGGTTAGATGGCAATTTTAACCGACGCTTATACTAACCGTAAAATACAAGGAGCAAACACATTTTTCAAAATAGTTGTTAAATAATCAGGGTACACAAAATACGCGGGAGCATAAATTACAAGAGCTGTAAAATTTATAATCAGTTGTTCTGAAACAAAAGTCTGGATACGTAGTGTGTTGAATATATTGACATTGTTGCCAAATAGCCTATAGAAATTAATTTACCAGCAGATATTTTAGAAGCTTCTGAAGCAAAATTGTGTTTCATTCTCAAATAATAGGCTATCATGAAAGCCATGCAAAACGAGAACGGTATTTTTTGTTAAATTGTTGGATAGTAGGCTAAGAAAAGGAAAGAGTTTTCAGAAATAATGGTTATGACGTCTATCTATCGGAAAAGGACAGTTGCTTAAATTTAGACTGTAGGTCTATAGTACACCGTGTTCCGCTTATAAGTATAATAAAAGAAATAGTTATAATTTCATAACAATGCATGCAAATGGGTTAAGATTGGTACCATTGTAAAGAGGAAATTGGGAAGTTTTAATCCATTGTTGTTACTTATTTTTAGAAGACTCACGCATGCGCAGATCATTAAATAAGAGAATTCGTATCGTATCTTTAGTCAGTCAGCATGTGGACGCCACAGCAGAAAGCCTTTTGTGTGCTGTCATTAGCAGAACATAGATCCATAATTCGTGTACAGCACTTGTTTCGCCGTCAGTACAATCTTAGACCGAGGGAAGCTGTACCGACGTACGTCTCAATAATGAAATGGGATAGGCAGCTCAGAGAAACAGGAAGTTTGTTGTCTAATGCAGGTAAACATTCCAAGCGTAAAGTGTCTGACGAAAATGTCGAACGCATTCGCGAGGCATTTCAGAGAAGCCCGCGGAAATCCATTCGACAGGCTAGTGTGCAGTTGAACATCCCACCAACAACAGTGCATACAGTGCTCCATAAAAGATTGTGTTTGCGAGCGTACAAGCTGCAACTTCATCAGATGATTACGCCGAATGATAAACTGGAACGAAAACGCTTTGCAGAAACAATGTTGGATAAAGTGGACGATGACGACACATTTCTAACTCGAGTCTGTTTCTCAGATGAGGCAACCTTCCACGTCAGTGGAAAAGTAAACCGACACAATTGTCGCATCTGGGGTCGGAAAATCCAAGTGTCGTAATTGAACACCAACGGGATTCCCTAAATGGAATGTTTGGTGTGGGATCATGCGTGACAGAATCATTGGTCCCTATTTCTTTGCTGAAAAGACAGTCACTGCAAACACGTACCTGGATATGTTGCAACTGTATGCTGTGCCACAACTCCCAGATGGAGCAATTTTCCAGCAAGATGGGGCTCCACCACACTTTGCCAACATGGTTCGCACATTCTTAGACGAACAATTCCCTGCAAGATGGATCGGAAGAGGATCACCGTACATCACATGGCCTGCCAGATCACCAGATCTAACACCACCTGATTTTTTCCTGTGGGGGTTTGTTAAGGACCAGGTCTACAGGACGCCAGTACGTGATTTGGCAGACTTACAAGAAAGAATTTATGCTGCTGTCAACAATGTTACACCACAGATGCTTCATAACACTTGGGTCGAGGTTGAATACCGGTTGGATATTTCCCGTGCCACCAATGGAAGCCATGTTGAGGTTTATGGAACATAAGGTAACAAAAATTCCCAGTTTTCATTCTTTGTAGCAGTTGGTTTCAACTATATACTTGTATTAATTCAGAAGTTATAGCTATTTCTTTTGTTATACTTATAAGCGGAACACGGTGTATTGTAGTAGTTTATTCTGATGGATTAATCTTGGTTCCATGGAGTAGAGGAAAATCGCTAATGTGAGATACGACATGCATGGATACCTTAGCTCCATCCCACTTGCCATCAACTTCTGAAATCGGAAGCTCTGCAGCAGAATCTGCCGTACGCAGTAAACGTCAGAAATACGTACATCTAGTAGACAATTATGTCTTCATCGTTTTTGCTGTCGAAACAATAGGCTCCTGGTGTAAAGAAGCAAAAGATCTAGTTTCCGAAATTGGTAGAAGTTTGGTGACTGTTACTGGAGACCCTCACTGCACCAATTGCCCACGGCAACGAATAGGAATAGCCATCCAACGTGGGAACGCAGCCAGCATTTTGGGAACCTTTCCAGACGCCAAATCTCTGGATGAAATTTTCATTTGAATATCTGATGGGCCTTTATTTGTTTATTATTATTCTGAACTAAAATTTATTTCAGCATATGAAGTTAATTTCTAACATTCTGCAAATTTACGTTACGTTAGGCCTATGGGTGGAAAATTTGGAGTGTATTGGAATCCATAGCTTGATACTATCCAATTTTAGAATGGAAGGGGGAAAGCCGGGATATTTCACCCCTCCTTAATCTTTTCCTCCCAATTTCTCAATTCCTATGTTGATTCCCAACTGAGTAAGAAAATCTCCCTCTATAGCCTATTGTATAGCCTATGTTTTAATTATTATTACTACCACATAGGCTAAATAGCGATTTTTTTTTTTTACAGAAATTGCATTTCCGAAAACTTAGCTTTACAGTATTTTCTGTGCGGTGTTCAAAACATTTTCTCTGGAGTGAATTTGCAATAGCGAGCTTATTTTGAATGTCATTTGTAAATATGACTTTGATTTCGCCATTTAAAAAAGTTAGCCTTTAATAGAAAAAATAGTAGAATATTGTGACAGCGACATGAGATTCGAACTCACGACCAGCGTCCCGCAAGAGAGAAGATCGCGCGGAGCACTTTGGAATGGCGCGCGGCTGAGAGGGGAGAGGGCCAACGCGGCGAGAGAGTGGAGAGAGTTTGCGCGCGCATCTTCTGCTTGCCTAGAGAGGCCGAGAAATCCGTCGAAATGGAAGACTCGCGAATTCGAACTTTCGAGGCTACGTCGCTGTGGCTATAAAAACGGACGCGAAGGAACGACAGCAGTTTTCCAGTCTGCAGTTTTCAGTTAGTCAGTCAGTGAGAAAGCCAGAGCAAGCAAGCCAGACTTGTGTGCCGGAGTTCGACTCGAGTGTGCGTCCGCATCTGCGTCAGCATCCGAAGGCCTGAGTTCGAGTGCAGTGGATCGCAGTTGGAGGGACCTGAGTTCGAGTGCAGTGGACCGCAGTTGGAGGGACCCGAGTTCGAATACAGTGAACTGTCTCTGAAGGTCTGTGATTCGAGATACTGTGAACTCGAGTGACTGAGATAGAAGAACTGTGAACTGAGAACTGATAGTTCTGATTTGTAAATAGTGCTTTGTAAATATTAGTTAAGATTAACAGTTCATTGTTGTGCGTAATAGTCCAAGTAAATTGTCATTGTCGTCGGTGGAGTGCTATAACGAATACTGTGTTGAGTGAAGATCCAATTGTTGACGAGAGCGTTTAAGGTGAATTGTAGAAAGGAATTATTGTTGTGACAAATAAATTACATTGTTGTTACTAAATAAAATTCACAATATTAACATGCTTCAGACTATATTTTCTTCTTAGTAATAATGTCAGAAGTACTAGGCCTATAGGCCACTTTTGTTGTTTTCACAAATGTTTGTTGCTATTGTTTTCATAACAGGATTTTGTAATTGATTTGTGGTTTAGATCTAATAATAATAGTAATAATAACAGTTTTATTTTCCCTGGCAGAGTTAAGGCCATCTATCTAGTAGATCTAATTTATCTATTAAGTCATAAGTAGAGACTAGAATTTTATGAACTATAAAATCTAAAAAAATGCATGTATTCATGCGCTATCAAACTATGAAACATACACGATTAAGCGAAAAATACATTAAAATATGAGAAAGGTAATTAATGTTCATTAATGCTAAATTTGTACTTTACTAATATCAATACTTCTGAATATGGTGTTCACCTAAAAATTTTCAGTTTATCTTCTGGAAATACAAAAGCACACGTCATGTTGTTTAAAGTAACAAACAAAGATACAATATTTAATATTAATTAGTTTTGAACAAAATACGGTTTGATGCGGACAAAGATGAGGACATAATACGGTTTGACACGAACACCCAGTTCTTGCAATCTTTTCAAGAGGATTGAAGAAGATTCAAGAGGATTTAATACAGTTAGACCCAAATAGATTTCACTGCATGATAGACCATGTTCACAACTAGGCTATACGAAATCATATAAAACTCAATTTCGTCCGTGGGTCGACTTAATACGATTTGAAACGTACCACCTCATATGCACTATCATTTTTGTTCCAAATTTCTTATTTCACTTCACTTTTTTTGTACAGTTAACAATTAACAACATTTCTAAATTGGATTCTGTGAGGTTCCTCTGCTTGTCAGTCAATACGTTTTTGTAGGCAGAGAATGACCTCTCTACATCGCAAGAAGTTATGGGTGCAAACTTGAATGAACATATTTGTGACAGTGTCAAGTCAAATTCTTAATTCTAGTTTTCATCACAAATAACCTTCTTCACTGAGCAAAAGTATCCGTAGTCCGGGTTCGCGTTCATGACCCTGTTCAATTTGTTCTTCGCCGTTACACCCACTTTCTTACGGACGTAATTGAGGGATCTATGGAAATCCTCAAGAATTGACATTGAGTCTGCCAATGGCAGATATGTGGCTTCTACTTTTGTTATTGTGTTATCGTAGAGGGTAGTTTACAAAATTTTGTTTTAATGTAAATGAAATCCTGCTGGACATTTTTTTTCATTCAAACGCTGCTTGTGCAGCTCTAATACATACTGAATCATCTGGCGAGAAACTGTTTACTACATAAAACGAAAAAGTAGGCTATTTACTTTAGAATTAAATAATACTTACTTACTGGCTTTTAAGGAACCCGGAGGTTCATTGCCGCCCTCACATAAGACCGTAATCGATCCCTATCCTGAGCAAGATTAATCCAGTCTCTACAATCATAACCCATCTCCCTCAAATCCATTGTAATATTATCTTCCCATCTACGTCTCGGCCTCCCCAAAGGTCTTTTTCCCTCCGACCTCCCAACTAACACTCTATATGCATTTCTGGATTCGCCCATACGTGCTACATGCCCTGCCCATCTCAAACGTCTTGATTTAATGTTCCTAATTATGTCAGGTGAAGAATACAATACGTGCAGTTGTGTGTTGTGTAACTTTCTCCATTTTCCTGTAATTTCATCCCTTTTAGCCCCAAATATTTTCGTAAGCACCTTATTCTCAAACACCCTTAACCTATGTTCCTCTCTCAAAGTGAGAGTACAAGTTTCACAATCATAAAGAACAACCGGTAATATAACTTTTTTATAAATTATAATTTTCAGATTTTTTGAGAGCAGACTGGATGACAAAATCTTCTCAATCGAATAATAGCAGGCATTTCCCATATTTATTCTTCGTTTAATTTCCTTCCAAGTGTTTTTTATATTTGTTACTGTTGCTCTAAGATATTTTAATTGTTCCACCTTTCGAAGGTTAAATTTCCAGTTTGTATATTTCCGTTTCGTACAATATTCTGGTCACGAGACATAGTCATATACTTAGTCTTTTCGGGATTTACTTCCAAACCTATCTCTTTACTTGCTTGAAATAACATTCCCGTAGTTTCCCTAATCATTTGTGGATTTTCTCCTAACATATTCACGTCATCCGCATAGATAAGAATTAAATAATAGAACTATTAATTTAAATAATTAATAAATGACCGGATTTGGTGTGTAGAAATTTTTTTCCTTTTTGTGCATTCTTGCATGTGAATCAGATGCGACATGCTGGTCAATTTGAAATTTTTTAGTATATTTTATCTGAAATTATAATAGACCTTACGGTTGCCTAGATACGATTTAAAAACGGACATCGTAATTTAATTAATTATTTTATGCTCGACCATGCCGAAATGTAGTAATTTTACACCTGGTAGCAGACCTTTAATGCATGTCATTGAAGTACACCTACTCATTAAAGGTCAGGTCTTTCAGCCAATGACGACTCAGGTTACAACTGTTCAGCCAATGACAGGTCAGATTTCTACCGTTATAAAACCGCAAGTATCGATTATTCTCGGATATGCAATCGAAAGAGAATTAGCGAAAAGTCACGGAGGCTGGAAATCCAATACTGTCGCAGAAGGTTATGTTCTGTTACTATAATAATTAGCGTTAATTGTAAATAATATTCAAATAAATTCAATTTGTCATCTCGTTTTTCAATGTCTAATTTAATTTCAATGTTATCTCTGTAGGTTCTTATGGCCTAGCAAGGTCACTGTGGACATCTGTTCCTCGGAAAAAATCAATACTTTCGCGTCTGCGCACATCTCGCAACATACGGGACATTGCTCCAGGTCAGATATAATAAAATTAATAATATCAAGTTAGAAATATGGTCGAGCATAAAAATTCGTATGAAACTCGCCTATAATGGTAATTAAGAAGCTCGTATGAAAATTATGAAACTCGCTTGCGCTCGTTTCATAAATATCCACACTCACTTCTTAATTACCTTCATTATAGGCTCGTTGCATAATGTACTATTAAAGAACTTTTGTAATGTTTTACAAAGAACAACTGTCTAGAAAATATTCGGAAACAGAATAGCAGTGCTTACCTCTTTACTGCAACAATCGCAGACTACGATATTCCCATCTGATCTAATAAAATCCTTTCCTTTAATCCACTATGCAAAGAGTAAACGTTTGGAATCTTTAATTGGAAGCATATTAGAACCACATTAACACACGCAAACAGGATAAACAAGCACATTAACCATTTACGAGGTTCACACACTGCAAAGACAGTTTAGCGAATGATTCCAATTTTAGAAGGACGTTAAGTTTCTACTAGCAGGCCTACTGGAAAAGGGAGAGAATTTACAAACTTCCTTAACGAGGATGCTTTTGACCTAAATTATTTGTCGGCAGTTTCCTTGAATCCTCCGCATTACCTCCCTACTAATCTCAATATACCCAACGTAATAAATCCATTTATGACACGCAGTCTGCAGAGGGTCATCGGTAAAGTGTTGTAAACGTGAACTTCAGTCCAGAGAAAGGTCCTCTAACATCTTATTTTGAAAATCTTAACATTTTATTTAATTTTTCTGTTATTTATTTTTCCTTTTTAAATCCTGGATTCCTGAAGCTAAAATAAGAGACACAAAAATCGTGAAATTGACGTGTCCACTCAAAACCATTGAAATATGCGTTTAAACTAAATATAATGTAGACCTAGGCCTATATTATATGCATGATAAGCTAATAATTGCTTAAATATGCATTATGCATATTTTTATCCCCGAAAAGGCCAAAATATGCACGGAAAAAGTCCACATATTTGGAACCTAAAAGTAACGAAATGGATAATAAGTTACTAAGTTTGAGCTATGTTCTATGTTCCTATAAAAGCATGCAATTGCATGGAATTATCGTCTCTAGTTATAAGGTAGGATAGAAAAAGCTACCTTGGTACCAGAAATTTAATGTGTCAGGTGGCACAGTAATTAAAATGGACGTTAACAATAATAATAATAATAATGATAATAATAATAATAATAATAATAATAGTAATAATAATAATAATAATACACAAATTTCTAACAATTAATTTCAAAACTGTAACAAATATAATAATGAGACTCGAGAGAAAATTAAACACAAAATAAATACCTATTGGAAATGTCTGTTAATAGGCCTAATTCGATTGAAAAGCTTTTGTCATCTAGTTTGCTTAAAAAAAAAAACTGAAAAAGAAACTGATCGTTAGAATTTATAAAATAGATAGGGCTTATATTACCGGTTGTTCTGTATGCTTGTGAAACTTGGACTCTCACTTTGAGAGACGAACGGAAGTGAAGGGTATTCGAGAATAAAGTGCGTAGGAAAATATTTGGGGCTAAGAGGGATGAAGTTACAGGAGAATGGAGAAAGTTATACAACGCAGAACTTCACCTAACTTAATAATTGGAAACATTACATTCAGATGTTTGAGACGGGCAGGGCAAGTAGCATGTATGAGGGAATCCAGACCAGAAATGCATATAGAGTGTTAGTTGGAAGACCTGAGGGGAAAAAAGACTTTTGGGGAGGCCGTAATATAGGTGGGGGGATAATATTAAAATAGATTTGAGGGAGGTGGGGTACGATGGTAGGAACTGGATTAATCTTACTCAGGGTAGGGACCGATAGCGGGTTTATGTGAGGGCGGCAATGAACCTCCGGGTTGTATAAAAGCCTGTTGTAAGCAAGTAGGCTAAGTAAGTGAACTTCAATTGAATAAGGCAGGGTTTACACATTGCGATTTTGCAGGAACGATTTTGTGGGACCGATTTTGTGGGACGACAACAACACATTGGTTTAAATGGAACGGTGTACACATTGCCGCAGAATCGGAGCTTGGGGGATGGGACTACAGCATGCTGCAGTTATGCAGGATGCCGCACGGCGGGATGCACGACTACAACACATGGATTCAAATGGTGGCGTTTACACAGTGCAATTTTGCAGGATCCCGCACGGGGAGTTTTACAACTACAACTCAAGCATTCAGGCAGTGACGTTGACACAGTTCAGTTGTTATCTGTTTGTTTGTGGCCCTGTGCGTGATGTTCTACAGACAGATTTATGAATATCGTAATAGTCAGAAGAAAATATTTGTTAATGAAATCATTAGGAAGAAAGATTAAAATTCGCGGAGAAAATTATATACATGGAAACACCCCTAATCCGTTCCGGAACAAAGCGAAATTCACAGACGAAAGCAGATTCAGTACTTTTTCTTCAGGTGGAAGATGTGACCAAACACTGAACTCTACTCATGAGTAAAGCCTTATTGATGTCAGTTATGAAGTTCCAATCTGTCTTCGGCAAGTTGACTAAACAACAACATAGTTATATTGAAATTCATTCAGTTTATTTTGTAAATTTTTATTATATATGTTATACTACCCATGTATTGTGGGTCCCTATCACCACGGCATGGCGCGTCCTCAGGTTGCGGATAGAGGAGACGGCCTCCAGATATGGAGGGTAGCTGCGAATATATTGAATAAGCAGTCGTGGACAGCCGATAAGGGGTGGTCCTCCAGCTTGGGGGTTGGGCGAAGGGCTAACAACCCATCACCGTAAAAACAGCTTGTTACGTATCCCTATAATAAGCCTCGGAACCAGGCAGGGTTTGGAATTGAACGGGTTACATCAGCTTCTTGTCTATGCGGATGACGTGAATATGTTAGGAGAAAATACACAAACGATTAGGGAAAACACGGAAATTTTACTTGAAGCAAGTAGAGCGATCGGTTTGGAAGTAAATCCCGAAAAGACAAAGTATATGATTATGTCTCGTGACCAGAATATTGTACGAAATGGAAATATAAAAATTGAAGATTTATCCTTCGAAGAGGTGGAAAAATTCAAATATCTTGGAGCAACAGTAACAAATATAAATGACACTCGGGAGGAAATTAAACGCAGGATAAATATGGGAAATGCTTGTTATTATTCGGTTGAGAAGCTCTTATCATCCAGTCTGCTGTCGAAAAATCTGAAAGTTAGAATTTATAAAACAGTTATATTACCGGTTCTTCTGTATGGTTGTGAAACTTGGTCACCTGACATAATTAGGAACATTAAATCCAGACGTTTGAGATGGGCAGGGCATGTAGCACGTATGGGCGAATCCAGAAATGCATATAGAGTGTTAGTTGGGAGACCGGAGGGAAAAAGACCTTTAGGGAGGCCGAGACGTAGATGGGAGGATAATATTAAAATGGATTTGAGGGAGGTGGGGTATGATGATAGAGACTGGATTAATCTTGCACAGGATAGGGACCGCTGGCGGGCTTATGTGAGGGCGGCAATGAACCTTCGGGTTCCTTAAAAGCCATTTGTAAGTAAGTAAGTATGTTATACTACAGCCCAAGTAACTGAAATGGTTGACTATTGTGTCCATAATTATTATCTTTGATCGTATGGGATACTTTCCTAAAAAGCCATAACTTTTGTCTTTTTAACTGAGCTTCCTAAACTATATTCTACAGTAACCTTGCATAAATACCGAACGGCTATCTGTAACTCATCATCTTAAATTGGCAAATATCACTTGTTCATCTGCAAACATTATAGAATTTAAAATCTGTGAACCTAATTAAAATGTGTTTCGAGATTGTTTTGCTGATAATAGGATGAACAGAACTATTAACGATATTCTGAAACATAGTGCTGTAAAGATGATGATCAAGAGTTCGTCGAAGAAATTGGATATTCGATAAAATTAAAAAAAGAACTTCTTTTCATATTGTTTTATGTAAGTAATTTTAAAATTTAACAAACCCTTCATTGACACAAAAAAGAATGAACCCAGGATCTTCTTTGTATTGCTTCCTTTACGCAAACTAGCAGCTTGCAGTTCTGAATGACTAGCTGTCAGACTACAATAACGGACCTTCGGCTGGGCCTCAAATTTATGATCACCCAAACGAGGGATTGCGTTTTTGTGGGAAATGTGTAGACCGATGAAGGGCATCCCGTCAGGCAGGAGGTAATAAAACATGTCCTGCAAAATTGCAATGTGTAAACCCAGCCTAAGATGTTATAATTGTTAGGCCTATAAGCTAGCATACTTAAAAAATAAAAATGAAATGAAAATTAGAATGTCAATGAGACGTTTTTCGCCCTTCTACATTTTCATAAATTCGAATGATTGGTACTGTCGTCGATAGTGGAGTTAAAATTTGACTTTCACCCATCACTACTTCAAAATTATAGGCCTACTCCTAAAAGAGTAATGTCATAAATAATTTTCCTCTTTTGTTGAATGTTGTAGGCTATTTGTAAATATGCAGACTTTTTAACAAGAATATGATTGCAGCTTTAATATAATAAGTTCTTTAATATACGCTGCATTAGGCCTACTTGTGGGTGAAATAGGGTTTCTAACGCTTGAATGTTCTGTAGTAATAATAATAATATAAACTCACATTGCATTCCTCTCCTCCCTATGGATTTATGTTTCCCTCCCCGAAGGGAAATGTCTGAATTTAACACAGTTTGAAAATGCAGATAAATAAGATTCCTCAAACAAAGCAGGCTGATTCTTGTGATCTCCTTGGCAGACAATTAAAGCTCTCGATGTTGCATTGTTAATCGAACACAAATAGGCGCATCGCAACACGAAGGCCTCCCCGCAATTTGCATATCGGATACTGAATTAATTAACACGGCGACATAGATCGATTTCCTCGCGCTCAAGAATCCTGGCCGCGGCATATAAATTCGAAGGCTGCGCGCCATATAAAAGGCGAAGTTCAGATCGCCGCAGATAGGGGCGCGTGGTCGAGCGCTTTGTTAATCCAGCGGCTGCTACAGGTGAGACAACTCGCAGGTGAAAGACAAGGATACAAAACTGAAGCATGTTACGTCACAACTCCGCCCCCGTCACAATATGGCCTCGGCTCCCATTGGCTCTAAGTCGCCTAGCCTCGTAGCTTTTTAGTCACGCCCCCTGCCGAGCTACGGATGACAGATGAACATCACGCTCCGCCCAAGAAAAAAAGAAGAGCGGCAATTTTATGGCGCTATGAGCTGTAAGGTTACGTTGTTTCTTGATGACGTCACGCGAAGCCAGTGACGTGTCGTCCACGTGTCGCGGTATTGGAGGGGAGGGAGCCTGCCCGGGAGTGAGACATGGGACAGGAATGATTGACAGCTGTCAAGATGCCAGCGAAATCTGGCGTCTGTATCGTTCCTTATCGGGTGTCATCTGGCAGATCCTGACCCGCGTCAAGCGGGTGCCCGTGGCCCACCCGGGAACAGGACGCTACAGGGTGAGCCTCAGGCCAATTCATCACACATCGATGGGGAAGTTGCTGCGATGTTTCGAGGACTGTGGATGGAGTCCTCGCATTTCTCTTGTGAGGGACTGGTCGTTAACTGGGTCAAAAATTGTAAATGTATTTCAGCGTGCTTCCCTAAACAATTTTACATAATATAATTTGTAAACATTCCGAGAACAGGTCTAGTCTATTTGTATTTCAATAAATCGAGGCCCAGTTCAAAAGGGAAACAACTCTATATTCAAAGTTTTGTGAAATCTGCATTTTAAAGCTTCACTAGTGGCTTGTGCAGCAAATGCTGCAAATTCACTTAATTAGAAGTTAAAATAAAAGTTTTTCAGATTTATTTTCCAGAAAGATTACAAGACATTTTGAAAGTTATTTCCTTTCATAATAATGCAGATGTAACATTTAAAGCAACGTAATATCTCTTTTGTGCGAGATCGTGCGTATTTGCTTGTTTTCCGCACAGAACCAATACGCGGTAAGTGTGAAATACCACATTCAGTATTCCCAACGTAACACACATAACAATTTCCCTCCTCTTACCACTTAAGCGCGACATTCATTTTACTACTTTAGGCTTTTAACATATTATTTTTAGAGACGTTTAACATAGTAATAATTATAAATTGGAAACTTACTACTGCAATTTCACCTAAATTGCAATGTTAATTATTGTTTTTAAATATTTGCAAAAATTAAGTAAAGTCTACTACTCCACGAAACTTATTGCATTCCTGATACAAGTAACATTAAGGAAGCCGTGAAAAAATCAACAAGATTCCAGATGCCGATGTTATTACTGCAATATGTTATATAAATAATATTGTTAAAATATTAAAATGAAAAATAAATCATTACATAAATTTACCGTTTGTTTTAAGTTCGCATTTATAGACTGGGGGGAAAAAAAGACAGACGTATATCACGGCCTGCTGGAGAATAGTAAACACAGAAAACATTATATAGCAACAATGTTGAAGAAAGATATTTTGGTTTTCCGAAGTTGCCGTTATTAAACAGAAACTAACATATAGATTTCATTGCAACTAATTAGAAATTCGTCTTTCAGGTATGTAATAAACGATCTTCGCACAAAATAATGTACGATACACGAGCGGTATGTTTGTTTTCATGTTCTCGGAAATTACTATTGAAAAGCTTCCCTCCTACTGTTCTTTATGCCAAATACTTTTTCTTGAACACATCCATCTTCAGTTCTTTGAGTTCTCCCTACAACAAAATGTATGCTTGGCAGCGATCACAAATCTAATGGATTAAACCAAAGAAATATGAAATTAATTTTGATGTAGTTTAAAGACGCAGCTAAGATAGGAAAATGAGATAATCACACATAAAAATATCTACATCACACCGTCATTAAATATATGAAAAAGACCCACACCAATTGACTAATAACTATAAAAATATTTCATTTTTAATAACATTTTTACCTTGCATAAGTTTTACAGTTCTCAGTATCATATAAAAGGTTTCACTTTCATATCATCAATATAGCATTAATGTGTATTTTTATTTTTATATTAGTGACAAATACTCACATAATTGCATTAACAATAATATTTCATTTTTAATGGTATTGGTGTCGTCAAACATTCTTAAGTTTTGTTGTTCTTAATATCCAATACACAGATGTAATCAGAAAACTACAGACCAGAGAATCTGTTGTCAAAAATTACACAAATGAAGATCGACATATTGGCGTTATGATATCAGAGAATCTGAGCCATCTGAACTCTATGTCAGCAATCCTGCAGGTCATGGACTTCGCAGTGTAATGTTGTTTATTGTAGTGTGTGTTTTGTTTTATTCTGAAATGCCATTAGTTCTTAAAACTGATGAAAGATGGATTTTGGAAAATAAGAAAATTATGTAGCGAAACTAATGTTTCACTGAAAGTTATTATTTTTCTAAAAATCCTTGGATACCCAGCTTCAAAATGACGGGTCATTAATTAAAATCCGTTCAGCCGTTTTCCCGTAATTTCCATTACTAGTTCAAATTATACATATAGATGTTGCTACGATAAACAAGAGAATCGTTGAAATGACACCAAATTCTGTTAATGATGTTCTATAATTGAGACGTTCAGAGCTAAAATGGATCAAGTCACAAATTTTCATAAATCGAGTTTAATTAATTTTCCGATTATCTGAAGTTGAATCTTCTCCAAGCAGTAATGGATCAAGTCTCAATTCCAAGCATTCGCCGGTAGGTGACACCAGTCACTTTTGGCTCAGATTATTTGTTCACGATGTTCTGAGCCATAGTGGCTCAAGTCACCAAAGCGTTGCATCAATTAACATCAGAATTGTTTATAGCCTATTTTATATATCTAGAATTTGAGAATGGAGCTATAAAATTATTGCTAGTGAAATTAGATAAAAACTTGCTCTAGTGGATTAATTTAGTAGTCTGACCAAATATTTTGGATTTGCCCTGCGACACAGAATAGCTCACAATAGAATTTAAAATAAAAAATTATATAAACAGGTTTCAGACAAAAGTGAATAAGACGTAAGAAAAAAAAATAGGGCCAAGTGTAATTTAAATTGAATGTACACCATAAAGATGCTGACGAAATATCGCTACAGAAAATTTTGTTATGGTGGTGACGATGGCATCTTGAAGATCTCTCGTCAGCTTGTATTTTCCCTCCACTTTACAAAGGCTTTCGGAATGGTGCCTCTCGCTCCGAAGAAGAGACCGGTAACTGTCCTATTATCTCAAAACTACGTTTCATGGACTTGATCCACTTTAGCTCTGAACGCTTCATATAAGAAACTTTCAGGCCTACTATTAGCTTCAAATTAGAGTGTATTAACTGGATTTTTTTATAGCAATTAAAAACTTTAAAATTCAGGTTTCTCAAAACTTAAATTTTGAGTTGTATCCATTTTGATCTGGGCCGTCGAAATGTGCTTATTTAAATCTTGGCACCATAATAACCAATAGATAATTGACTACCATACATTTATAATTTCAAACGCTGTTTTTCGAAACATGAAGTTTTGCCCACTTTTTTCGTTACATCCTGTATTTTAGGCACTCAGTCATAAATTGATATAACAGGCGCTGCAGATTATCTTGAAAGTCACTGATCAATACTATGTCATCCGCATAACATATAAGCTTAATATTGATTTCCTTATTACCTGTTTTATATTATTTCATTTCGGTATGCCTAATATTTTTAATAATTTCATCGGCGACAACATTAAAGTGGGCTAAGGGAATCTCCTTGTCTGATTTTTCTTTTAATTTGGATCTCCTCTGAAATTTGACCTTCATGTTTTATCTACAGTAATCTCACTAGAGGTTTTGATTTGCCTAGAGAAAATCAAAACTCGAATGAGATTTAATTTTCTATTACACCATTAGAAGGAATAAAGTTCTCTAATACAATAAAATATTAACCCAGATAAGACTGACGTCCTATATATAGGATCCGAACGTTTTATTTTTTTAACATTGCTGTGTAAGATTTTCATAGTCGGCAATCATGATACCATAATCCTTATGTGTTATAAATTGCCTCCAATTTTTTTTCTTGTATTTAGTCTGTCATAGTCATTGTTATTAACATATTTGTGTGAAACGTCCGGCGTCCTATATATAGGACGTAAGTCTTATCTGGGTTAATTAACTTACTAAAATACTAAACTATCTTGAAAATGTATTATTGTACCATCTCATCCTTACAAATATTTCGCTAGATAGCAGTAGTGTGTTAGTCTCGTGGCTAACGAGAAAGACAGGCTATGGCGTGACGTCACATTTTTAGTCAATACATGGTTAACATTGAACGAGTTTATATATAAATGCAAGTTTAACATGAGTTTAATATAGCAATTCCTTTGTTTTTCAGAACTTTGAACATGTAGGCCTATTTATATTAGGCGATAGTTAAGATGGCCATGACTAGACTATGATAATCACGTTACTCCGATTCGTGCCGAAGCCCGTCTTTCTCGTTAGCCACGGTTAGCCCATGATGAGCTGTTCTCTTGTTACCAGTAATGCCAACTATACAATCTTCATTGAACTCTATGGACGATTACTAGTCAAGAAGGCTTTGTTGATTCAGTTTCATTTTTATTAAACAATTGCATTCCAGTTCAATTATCAATATGTATTAAACAATCTCTGATGCGTGGCTATCCATAATCTCATACAGCAGAAGTTATAACATAACCTAGATAATATAAACAAGATAAGTTGTAGAAAAGTTTTAATTAAGGACGATGAAAATAAATATGAATCATTTTAAAAAGTACAATTATTGAAAGTATAATGTTGGCAAACAAAATAAAGAAACTAGTGACTTGTGCAGCAAATGCTGCAAACTAAGTTCATTAGACGTTCAAATAAACATTTTTCAGATTTATTTTCAATGAAGAATACCAGACATTCTGAAAGTTATTTGCTTCCATAATAATGAAAAATAGGCTACTCTCCCTCGAGCCAATATTGAAGAGAACCACGCATATAAATATCTACACCACACCGCCATTAAATATAGGCCTATGAAAAAGACCCAATCCCACTTGATTAATAACTATAAAAATATTTGATTTTTAATAATATTATTATCTTACGTAAGTTTTATAGCTTTCAGTAACGTATACTATATATACTATATAGCCCCCACTCAGTAAAATATAGAAATCAAAATCTAATTTAAGTTATTCTCTACATCTACTTATATAACCCCAAAACGTTTCACTTTCATATCATCAATATAGCATTATTATGTATAATTAATGAAAAATAGTCACATCATGGCATTAACTACAATAATATTTCATTTCTAATGGTAATAATGTCATCAAACCACCTCAAGTTTTGTAGTTTTTAATATCCAATACACAGCTGTACACAGAAAATTACACACCACAGAATCGAATCTGTATATTATTTTTAGTAAGTTAAGTTTTTAATAACCAATTTAATTCAAGCTCTAAATATGTCAGCATTCTTGCAGATCATGGCCTTCGTGTAATATTGTTTACTGTAGTGTGTGTTTTGTTTTATTCTAAAATGCAATTAGCTAGTTCTCAAAACTGATGACAGATGGATTTTGGAAAATAGGAAAATGATGTAGGAAAATTGACATTTCACTGGAAACTACTATTTTTCTGAAAAACTTTGAGTTCCAAGCTACAAAATGAGGGGTCATTTATTAAAATCCGTTCAGTCGTTTTCCCGTAATTTCCATTACCAGTTCAAATTATATATATATAGATGCTAGGAACGTGTTAAAAACAAATGCTAGGGACACGATACAAATTGTAGGATAAGCAGCCATAATTGATTGAAACACGCCGTTCTGTACCGTTTTATTGGTCAAAAGTAGTATGACGTAGGGAAAGTGTAGTAGTCCTGTTAAAAACATCAGAATTGTTTCCTACGTGATAATCAATATTCTTATTTTCTCCTGCAAATTCATCCGTAGACCATGATAAAATTTTATAAGGGGAATACGAAAAAACGATTAATTGGGCAGTAGTCGTTTGTTTCCTTTCATATTGTTAGACAGGCGTGTAGCACACGAGACCGCTAACATCTTAACAAGTTTGATATTAATTCGCTCATTTCTCACACCCGCATCCAGTCCATATGTCTTCCATTGGCAGACAAGACTGATATTTCCTGTTTTTCGAGCAAACTAAATTAAAAGTGTAGTTAATTCTGTAGTAGAGTAACATGTTAACATCGCAATATTAATCTTTGTCGTCTGGGTACATAAAATTTTCTACACTCCTTTTTTATGCATAAGGATGGATGAGAGCAGCTTTTGTTTCCAGGCTGTCAGGATCCCTATCTGGGTATTAAAGTAGGGAAACATCTTAATAACAGAGCCAGCGCGATCCGCTGTTTGTACTAATGAAGCATGCGCTTCCTGTCAGACCCGGCGTCAATCACCGCAGATCAGAGATTAATACAGTCCTCGTGTTCACACCTGGTAAAAAATTGTTACGGCGAGGGTTGAAATGCGTGGGCCCTGTCGAAGACGTACGAACATCGAAGGACATACACTAAACATGTTTATGTTGTGGCCACCTGACCGGAGAACACTACATTTTTCTTTATTTTTTTTAGGCTTTTTTCATTGCCAGAACTTGACCCTTTGCTTTTTTCAGACAATTCCAAAAACGCTCTGAAGACAGTGGCTCGACTCGACTTTTCGTGGGCCTAATTTGGGATGGATTCATGCATTTAAAATTGCTTTGGCCCTCGTGAGCTCTATACAGAGTATCTCAGGAGGAATGTAAAATACAGTAGAACCTCTATTATTCGTGGTAATGAAGGGGATGGACTGAACGGTTAAGCGAAGAAATCGGATAATCCGTACCGTAAATTTTTTTTCGTAAATTAGATGAATAATACTTGTTTTTCTTAATTCCCTCCGTGTTCTTGTGTTTAACACGCTAGATATTGAATCAAAAGTTCATCATTCAAGTCTGGTTGTCAACGACGGGTTTTTAAGGGACAAGGAAATTCCTTGTATTGGCTGTCAGCGGAAACATAAGAATAATACAGGTCTCATGTTGTAGATTTACATAATTTATACACTTCATTGTTGATTTTTATTAAATCGCGCACAGTTGTAACACCAATCTCATACTCTGATGCGAGGTGAGCCACAGTTTCTCTTTCTCCGAACCACTCAATTATTTCCGTTTTTTCGGTACTTAGCACAACACGTTTTCTTTTGCTACTGGTGGAATATATTTCATATAGAAACTCTAGTACGGCAACTCTAACAGCAGATCATACTGTGTAAGTGTCAAGGTTTGTAATAACATACTCTAGAAAAAATACGTACTGGTACTACGAGTAATATAACGTATAGTAGTACTTCATATATATGAAGAAGACAGACTATATATGTGTCTGTAGCAAAAAAAAAAAAAAAAAAAAAAAAGCAAGAGAAAGATAGTCGGATAATCCAGCAATCGGTTAATAGAATGACGGATAATCGGGGTTTTACTGTACTTCAAGATAATGTGGTGTGGGTCAACCTTAACCTTAAATTTAACCTGATATACCTATGTACTTGTACAGTAGAGTTCGTATAGGTCAGTTTCTGTCAGATGCGTTTCCAATTCACTGTGGGCTAAAGCAAGGAGATGCACTATCACCTTTACTTTTTAACTTTGCTCTAGAGTATGCCATTAGGAAAGTCCAGGATAACAGACAGGGTTTGGAATTGAACGGGTTACATCAGCTGCTTGTCTATGCGGATGACGTGAATATGTTAGGAGAAAATCCACAAACGATTAGGGAAAACACGGGAATTTTACATCAAGCAAGTAAAGAGATAGGTTTGGAAGTAAATCCCGAAAAGACTAAGTATATGATTATGTCTCGTGACGAGAATGTTGTACGAAATGGAAATATAAAAATTGGTAATTTATCTTTTGAAGAGGTGGAGAAGTTCAAATATCTAGGAGCAACAGTAACAAATATAAATGATACTCGGGAGGAAATTAAACACAGAATAAATATAGGAAATGCCTGTTATTATTCGGCTGAGAAACTTTTATCATCCAGTCTGCTGTCGAAAAATCTGAAAGTTATAATTTATAAAACAGTTATATTACCGGTTGTTCTTTATGGTTGTGAAACTTGGACTCTCACTTTGAGAGAGGAACAGAGATTAAGGGTATTTGAGAATAAGGTGCTTGGGAAAATATCTGGGGCTAAGAGGGATGAAGTTACAGGAGAATGGAGAAAGTTACACAACACAGAACTGCACGCATTGTATTCTTCATCTGACATAATTAGGAACATTAAATCCAAACGTTTGAGATGGGCAAGGCATGTAGCACGTATGGGCGAATCCAGAAATGCACATAGAGTGTTAGTTGGGAGGCCGGAGGGAAAAAGACCTTTAGGGAGGCCGAGACGTAGATAGGGAGATAATATTAAAATGGATTTGAGGGAGGTGGGATATGATGATAGAGAATGGATTAATCTTGCTCAGGATAGGGACCAATGGCGGGCTTATGTGAGGGCGGCAATGAACCTGCGGGTTCCTTAAAAGCCAGTAAGTATACCTCTGTACTTAACTGTTAGGGAGACATTAAGGAGAGAAAATACTGGAACGTCTTGCAGTTCCGTGTACTATACTTGACATGTTACGTCAGATCTTTTGCATACGGCAGCATCTGAGCTCCGCAACGCCTGAGAAACACACACAACTGAATACTTATACATTTGATATTTAATTCATGTATTAACATACTGAATATGCAGGCATGTTTTTTGTTTATATATTTTGTGATGGCAATGCATTGCTACTGTTGAGGAATACAGAAGACGTTTTCAAAATCAAAGGGTTCCATTTAGCTGTGTGTTTTCCCCGTGTTTACCGAATATTATCTGAAACTGGCAAGCTACCGAGAGTTGAGATCGGAAAGAGAACCGGTACCGGTAGTTGATATGAATTTATAATTCATGGAATCCATGTGAAGGGCAACGTTAGTAATGTATCTTGTATAACTATTTTATTTTCTTACTGAATTTGTGCTTAATTATGAAATAAACTTAGCCTATTGGAACATCACAAGATGCAGCATTTCCAATAATGTATCGTATCATAAAGTTCTGACACGTAGAAATACGTCTATAATGCCTCTCTCCATTTAAAAGTTCTCCCATCAATAGCTTCCCAATAGTTATATTTCGGACAGAGATATATGAGGTTAAATCGATGTAGATTAACCCGAACTACATTATCGTAAAGTACAGCATTTTACATTACTCCTGAAACACCCTGTAGGCCCTATATATACAAGGGGAACCGTAAGCAGTGTCATTAGTTTCAAGGGGTTGTTCTTTGAGATATTTCAAACAAAAAAAGTTTAATATAATTTTGCTCGTTTTCGCTTCCTTTTCGAAAAAAAAAAAATGTTTTGTATGAAACATTTCATAACGTGTTTTGGGAAAGCCATTGATTTAATTCCCAATATGCTTCGTTAATTTAAGAGATCAGTGTATTATGACAATAGGTGATTGAAAGAATTTTAGTTTTGTCTATTGACCCGTTTTACTTATCCTCCAGGCCCTTTACATCCGGAGGTTACATTTGTTGTTCAGTATATGTTTTTATCGAAGTTGACATTTCGGACCTTTTACATCCGAAGTAATTTTTTAACAAAAAAAGCCGCCCTAAATAAGGGCTCGAATAGATCGGCCTACTAATCAATTCATAAAGAATAGGCTATTCATTAATAGTACATTATGCAACGAGCCTATAATGGTAATAATTAAGACGCGAGTATGTTTGTTTATGAAACAAGCGCAAGCGAGTTTCATAATTTTCATACGAGCGTCTTAATTACCATTATAGGCAAGTTTCATACGACTTTTTATACTCGACCATATTTCTAACTTGAAATTATTCATAAGTAGGTCTATTCATGTTATGGTTATGTAAGTTAGGAGCGGAACTCATCTGAATTGTGAGATGTGCGCAGACGCGAAAGTATTGATTTTTTCCGAGGCACGAATGTCATTGACCTTGATATAATCTAGAGAATAACATGAAGATTAGTCTTGATATAACCTGGAAATTGATTTAGAAATGAAAAACGAGATGACAAATTGAACTTATTTGAATATTATTTACAATTAACGCTAATTATTATAGTAACAGAACATAATCTTCTGCGACAGTATTGGATTTCCAGCCTCTGTGACTTTTTGCTAATTGTCTTTCGATTGCATATCCGAGAATAATCGATACTTGCGGTTTTATAATGGTACAATGGTGATTTCTCATTGGTTGAACAACTGAATTATAATGAATAGGTGTACTTTAATGAGGTGCAGGTGTATAATTACTACATTTCGGCATGGTCAAGCATAAAAACAATTGTGTAACAATTTGAAAGGAAAAAAAAAAACATTAAGATAAATGATACGAAAACATAGGGAATCATTTAAATAAAAGTTTTTTGGGTACAAATGATTACTAATTATAGCTAAGGATGATTTTAATACATGAGATCCTAATGGCATCAATCGTTGCATCAGAAATTTTAAATTGTTTAAGTTGATTTAAAGTTTCTCGTGGGATTATGCCACGGGCACCGAACATGAGCCCAAAAACTGTCCAGTGTGTGATGTGGTATTGTGCTCCAAGATTCTGACAACAAGGCTCATATATGACTTGTTTTTCACGACACACCTCTTGTGGCTGTTGCTCATGTATCTCGAAACGGATTGTTTTAAATGCGTCAGATAATTTATCTCTGGTGGTATTTGTTTTTAGTATTTTATTGTTTCTCTTTACATACTACCTAATTTCTTAACCCTTAACTTGACAAAGCTTCATTTCTCACACTAGTTTATTAAGCATTGTCGGACCGTAAAGAAAACAACTATCGCAAAGTCCGTACTTTTATATGTTGTACAATATTATAGTATTGTGAAATTTTAATTTCCCTACCAATTTTGCTTTCTATTGTTCTTTTAAAATTATAGCATTACAGCCTATTAACCTGTTGTATCCTATAGGATACATTGTCAATTTAAGGGTTAAGAATCATCTTCTGGAGACTGCATTTGTGTACCTCGTTTTTACTGTGACAACGTATTTTAGTATCGCATTAGCTTTCAGTTTATTTTATTGCTTGTTTTTAGTTTTGAAGAATTTTAGATAAGGGCGCAAATAGCCAAAGTAGCTGGAGCGCTCTTTTTAAACTCCACTAACTAACTTTTAGTTTTGTCCTTCAAACTTGCAGAAATTTGATCCGAACAAATGCACCATTTTAAAATTTACATTCAGGACGAAAAGTTACATTTGTTCAGATAAAATTTCTGCTCATTTGAAGGATACAACTAAATTTTTTTCAATCATTTATTATCATTAGGGCTAGGATTTGATGACCTATAAATCATGAAAAAATGTCCTAAAAACAATGCATTTATGACCTAAAAATCTTAAAAAAAATGCCCTTAAAATGCCCTAAAATTGATCTTACATAATTGGCTTAGTAGGAAAAGGGGTTTTGTAGCGTACTACTTAATATTTAGACTAGTAATTAAATTAAATTTTGCATATTTTTTTCTAAGTAGTACACTTTAATTAATTATTTTACCCGATGTAGTTTCCATGTATGATCGTTCACCTCTGCTTCGGCATGTGAACGTGAAGTCAGCAGTCGGCTGGTCGGTCTTGGCCCTTCATGGGCTGTAGCGCCATAGATTTACTTTACTTTTAGTTTCCATGTAGTCTACCACATGACCACTCTTATCCGGAATTAGCAGGTATAGAGGAGTCTATATTGAAGGGGTGGTTGGACTGATCCATTACATGGGGTGTACTACGTTAAAATGGCAATATTTGTGTGGAAAAACGATTGCAATATTATACAAAATAATGGGTATTAATGGACAAAATATGTAAAGAAAATATCAAAGGAAATAAACATTTTTTTACATTAATAATGGGGATTTATGACCAAAATTAAATGAAAATGCCTAAAAAAATGACCGAATAAAACAAAAGATGCTCTTATGAGTTGAAACAGGCAAAAAATGCAAAAATATGTCCTAACAAATATGTCTTAAAACACTCACTTTATCACATAACATATAAATACTGAAGCAGCTATGTTTCTGGCTTACTAGAAAAAAAGATGCAATTTCATCAAAATCCTAGCCCTAATTATCATAGCCTAATACATTGTTCTCTTAAACTGACCGAACTTATTGGGAATTGCATCAATGGCTTTCCGAAAACTCGCTAGGAAATGTTTCATACAAAACAATTTTTATCTCGAAAAGGAAGCAAAAACAAGCAAAATTGTGTTCAACTTTTTCGTTTGAAATATCTCAAAGAATAAAAACTTGAAAATAATGACATTACTTAGGGTTGATCTGTAGGCCTATATGCGATGATTATCTAAGTAAACTTGGTCGAATTGAAAAGGCGCATTAACACGGCAATCAGGATCGTCACACAAGACATTCTTGAGACGGTTTGGCAAGAATGGGATCACCGCCTGGACTCTGCTGTATTACACGTGGGGCTCACATCAAGTGTATCTAAGATCAGTAAAATTCTTCAAATTTCCCTCTTTTAAATGGTGGTAAGATCATGTATTTATGTTCAATATTGGTGAAAATATAGCCTTATGAAATTGTCCAATAATCGTAATCACGTCGTATTTTCAAGGCTTTAAATTGTTTAACCAATTTTTCTGTAGGATAAGCAATAGCGTTTTTAGACATATCTATTTGAATTATTCTTCTCTGTAATAAATCAAGTGGACTGAGAAATGACAATTCAAGAAAGTAAATTACAAAATAAATTACTTTTCGCTATATTAGGCCTATTATGCAACTGAATTATTGCCAAGTGTGTACAACATATGTCACATTCCTGGTGTTCATATCTTACTTTGTTGTGGATATTGTACATAATTTATATTTCTTTGCGTAGAAATTGAATTATACCTAGTAACAGTACATCTATAAGTTCGTAATAACGATGTATGGTAACATTTGGTTATACTCCGATCCTTCCATATGTTAAGTTCACTGTTGGCAGTCATTCCAGGATGGAGAATTCAGTTTGAGGCTTGTGACAGAAGTCTCTAAAGTCATGGCTACGACCTTGAGGGGGAACTGGGGAGGAGGTATCGATTCGCTATATTTCCGTACGGGACGAGGCTAGCCTTAAGTCACAATAATACTTCACGCTATATTGCTGTTCTCTGAATGCGCTACGTTGTTCAGTTTTAGTTTAATCAAATGTTCATATGCGTGTGTGTTACATATTAATTTTGTGTGAAATGGCTCATATTGAGAGAACTTAAGGTCATTATTTGTAGAATTAGAAGAGAAACCGTTTTAAAGTTGGACGTATGGAACAAAAGATACTTACAAAGATTGGAGATCGACACCACATTTACATATTAAAATAGCGGATAAAGGAAGACAAAATAGAAATGTGCTATTTTTATGGCACTTAAAAGAAATATCTTTCGCTAACAGGGTAATATTATTTATTATCTAAATCGTGTTATCACTTAACGCCAATATGTATGATATATTAAAGTTCGTCTTTACTAAGAGTTCTGATTTTACAAGTTCTGACCTCATCCGGTTCCTCTTGTCAGTCCAGAGATTCATTTTTTCTTAAACTCGCGGAAGATTAGCTTTATTAGGAAGAGCAGCAATTTTCTTTAAGTTTGACACACTACGTGTCTTCGTGACTACGTGACTTGAAGCAAGTAAAGCGATAGGGTTGGAAGTAAATCCCGAAAAGACTAAGTCTATGATTATGTCTCGTGACCAGAATATTGTACGAAATGGGACTAAAAAAATTGGAGATTTATCCTTCGAAGAGGTGGAAAAATTCAAATATCTTGGAGCAACAGTAACAAATATAAATGACACTCGGCAGGAAATTAAACGCAGAATAAATATGGGAAATGCCTGTTATTATTCGGTTGAGAAGCTTTTATCATCCAGTCTGCTGTCAAAAAATCTGAAAGTTAGAATTTATAAAACAGTTATATTACCGGTTGTTCTGTATGGCTGTGAAACTTGGACTCTCACTTTGAGAGAGGAACATAGGTTAAGGGTGTTTGGAATAAGGTGCTTAGGAAAATATTTGGGGCTAAGAGGGATGAAGTTACAGGAGAAAGTTACACAACGCAGAGCTGCACGCATTGTATTCTTCACCTGACGTAATTAGGAACATTAAATCCAGACCTTTGAGATGGGCAGGGCATACAGCACGTATGGGCGAATCCAGAAATGCATATAGAGTGTTAGTTGGGAGGCCGGAGGGAAAAAGACCTTTGGGGTGGCTGAGATGTAGATGGGAGGATAATATTAAAATGGATTTGAGGGGGGTTAGGTATGATGATAGAGACTGGATTAATCTTGCTCAGGATAGGGACCAATGGCGGGATTATGTGAGGGCGGCAATGAACCTCCGAGTTCCTTAAAAGCCAGTAAGTAAGTAAATAAGTAAGTAAGAAAGTAGCTAAGTAATATTGCAATGAGCAAAATTCCAGACATTAAGCGTCCTGAAGAGAATTTAATTTTTTTCCTGCATAGACGACTGATTTCCTGACAATCTGAAAAAATTCTGACCGGTTGGCAACCATATAACAGGGTGCTATGAAACAAATACGTTATACTGTTTTACCCGTATTCTGTTTGGGGGTGAAAATGAGTGGTCATCATCATCTTATGGGTCTGTGTCACAAAAAAAAAATTACAGAAAAACCGATAAACTTCTGCGGTATAAAAAAAAGATACAAGATAAGCAGATTGTTTTCCAGACTATCCAGTATTTAGGCCTACATCTTAGCTCCGCCACAGCTACTCACTAACTTGTACAGAAGTTTTACCTTCGTGTTTTAACACGAATTTTGAGTAACTTCTAGTTGGCGGTGTGCAAGTAGGATGTGACGTTACAGAAACAAACACGAGGCATGAAACTGAAAATTTGAGAATCGTCGTTTGTCCGACAACAGCTGGAACGCCGGTCGTCCAAGCGCCGCGGAGTTATTTTTGTGGCAGGAGGACATCTACAGCCCGTGGTCCTCATGTCACTCACAAGTGTCTTGTCACGTCTACAAATAGTTTCACCTCGCCTGCTGGTCTCTAATCGTGAGCACGGAAGAACTCTTTTTTGTGTTTAAAGTGGACCGATCTTTTCCCTTTTCATGAAGACGTTAAACCTTAACGTCTAGAAATTTCCTGTTAACTTCATTTTCGTGTTTTACGCTATAAATGATTACATAACATCTTACTCAGCTTTGCATGCCACCGACCGATTAGCGGACCTTTGTAAATCAACAGGAATAAGAAAACAACCGTCATTTGTCTATCGTTGTCGTATCACGTCACAAATATTTCATGCTAACACTCTTAAATCACATGCAATGTTACTCCATGTCGCTAGAGCACATGAGGAGTTTAGCTTAAGGCCTCAAGTAGGCTCGTTTACGGACATAATGCAGTAAAACCTCCCTAGAACGAAACGCGATCGTTCCAGAATTTTTTTTCACAGGTTTTCGTTTTACAAAAGGTTCAGTTTTGGCTAAACTAACAAGGGAAGGGTTTCGGGTATAACAGGAATTTTTGGTTAAAAATTTGTACAGACACTTACCTCACAATGGTGATGAAGACCGTAAAAGCATTCATTTGTGTAACTCTCCGTTTGGTTGGTATTGGTCAATACACTTCTTTAAAAATGTACATGAGGATTCTCTATAAAATGCCCGAAACAGCATGGAGCAGAGCAATAAACTCAACACGCAGAAGCAACACCTGAACAATCTCCAGTGCTCAAAAATCAAATGCTACCTGAATTACATTTTTGAAATCCGAGACTTGTTCAGGATTCACGTAACCAGCTGACTGCCAGGAATACTGAAGCATAGGGCGGTACACTGGAGCAGACAACTGATTATGAATAACAGAGTGCATTTTCATTATAAACCAGCATTGTCAGATAGAGACTAAACGGAGCGGAGCGCTCCACTAGAATGGTTGCGTGCTCCGGTGTTTCCACAGATATAAGCAAGTTCACGCTCCGATCTAGCTCCACAACCGGTTTTGGAGCTTACAACTCTGTCACTACTGTTATAAACACTCGATTTCCCAAGTTAAGTTCTGGATTCTCAGCAAGAATCCTTATGCAATCTGTTATCCTCCGAGCATATATTTTGTACTGTCTAAGGAAAGAAATAGATATCCAGAGGCTGGGTATATTTAGCTTTTTTTTAGGTGGAATGATCATACATTCCATGTCCTAGGCC
Source organism: Periplaneta americana (assembly GCA_025594305.2). Lineage (NCBI taxonomy): Eukaryota > Metazoa > Arthropoda > Insecta > Blattodea > Blattidae > Periplaneta > Periplaneta americana. Next base: position 15,029,123 of record JAJSOF020000025.1, on the reverse strand, counting down.
TGGAATGATTCATTTATTAAGGTTGTGTCCTTGTGCGTATTCAGTGACTCACACAACAGTCTACATTCTTGATTAGCTGCAATATTTTCAGACAGAACGTTGGAGAAAAATGTTCTTAAATGGGCTCTAGACATTTTACCACTCGCACTAGCTTCTAGGCTAGGCTAGGCTTACGGGGAAGGTGTCCCATCCCCTTAACTTGTGCAGTGCTCTCCCCACCCCTCAACTTGTACAGTGCTCTAACAGACAAACCACACATTACACAAACGAATGCTTTTGGGAGCTTTACAGAAATGTAAAGATGGGCCTGTATACAAATTTTGGATACGAAATTCCTGTTCGAGCCGAAACCCTTCCCTTGTAACGATGAAAGAGTAATGGAACGGAGAAAAATTCTCTCCGGCGCCGGGATTTGAACCCGGGTTTTCAGCTCTACGTGCTGATGCTTTATCCACTAAGCCACACCGGAGACAACCCCGACGCCGGTTAGAATCGTCTCAGATTAAGCTCCAACTCTTGGGTACCCTCTAGTGGCCGCCCTCTGCACTACGTCATAGATGTCTATGAACGCATGACCGAAGTCCACACATGTGCTGAGGTGCACTCGGTATGAGTGACTAGTTGGCCGGGATCCGACGGAATAAGCGCCGTCTTAAATCACGAAGTGATTTACGC